>NW_018921696.1:219127-239989 GCF_002207925.1 Prunus avium | reverse complement strand
CATGTTATAATATATGTACCTTTTGATCCTTTTCCTCTCTCTCTCTCTCTCTCTCTCTCTCTCTCTCTCTCTCATTTTAATTATTTTGATTGTTGGTTGAATTGAAACAGTACGTAGTTGAAGACAAGCATGAAGATGAAGGTTAGGTTTGTCAGCTATATATATATATATATACCTCTTTCTAATTAACGCTTGTTTGTTCGACATTACGGTCTATGTTGCTCATTGAGATATCCCATTCATCTACCAACAATATAAATTAATCAATCATAGTAAGCCATGTGAGCCCTGGACTGGATGCAGGGCACACACCCCATGTTAATGCCTTGTTATTCAAGTGGATAGAGGCACCAAAGTTTGAATCTCTCCTCACCTAATCAATTTCTTACTTTTTAGAATATATATATATATATATATATATATTCTTGCGTATGCGTATCCACCATGGATGATCATGTCATGTGCTTGGAAGTAATTAAGCAATTTATACAAAGGATTGCTTGGTCACATTTATAATATTAGTGCATCTGCATCTCCTCCTTTAATGTTGCCTGCTCACATGCATGCATGAGGATCGATAATACATTTGGAATGAATAAAAATTCCTACTAATTATAATTAAGCTACGTACTCTAGGCCAATTAACAATTGACAGATCAAATCACAATCACAAGGAGCAAAGGATGGTAGGAATGTTTTGTCTGGGAGATCAAGGTTTTTAGGCCATCACACGATGCATGCATGTCGCCTTATATAACTATATACAACAGTAATAAATAATATATATATATATATATATATAGCTGCAACATGAATATATTTGATCAGTGTTTTTGGGATGTCCATGTTAGGCAGTAAAGCTCATGAATGCTGGTTGCTTGTTTCAAGGGATTCCCTGTTTCAGGCCATTTTTCTTTGTGAAGAGATATAGCGCCGTGATTAGTGTTCACCTTTATACACACACGTCAACATGTATACAAGTTTGACAATTTGAATATTTGAAATACAATGTGATAAAGTATTCCTCATCAACTTATTTTCCTCGTCTCTCTCATTATGTATATATAGGTTAGGTATATCAACTTATACAAACAAGACAATAAAAATGCATATTCGGAGGAGCTCCTCCTTAAAATCAATGGGGTTTTGACACTTGTTAAAATTTAACAATATTGACAAATTTTAAAATTGACAAAGTGTCAAAATCCTATATGCATTGAGAAGGAGCTCCTCCTTAATTTTAAGTAGTCAAGTCTTGCTCCGAAATCAAGTTCCTCCCAGTTAAGGGAGAAAAAGGTGAGGAAAAAGAAAGCTTTCATTCTTACCGCAATTGCAATTGGGTCTTAGGAATGAAGAAAAATAGAAAATGACGGGCTCCATCCAACTATTTTTTCCCTGATGGATGGAGAGGTGACGTTGTGTAAAAAAAGTGGTACAATTAAACCCACCTTTTGAAACGGTAGTGGAATGCATGATCTCAATTATTTTAACTATTATTCTACGGATCGAGATGACATTGTTTACGGTCCATATTTATGCCAAATTATGTCAAAATCACATGATTTCTCAAGCGATTTCTTTACCAACCCCTGTGTACTGAAACTAAATAGTCAAAGTAAACAAATCTGGCACCTAAATTAGTGCAGCTAGCGGCGAACCCACTAAAAATTATATACATTTATTTTGTTAACATTTTTCTGCAATTATAATGAGTGCGCTGTTTCGACTATTTGAGACTACATTGTTGACCACATTTTTTATACAAGTGGAGTCTACCTCTATTAGAAGGGTAATTAGCAAAGTGTTCAATAAATATAGCATTATTGATATATAATTTAACGATGGATTGTGAGAATGTGTTATGAGTTGCCTCACTCACAAACGTGTTAAAAGATTAGATATAAATGAGTGGCTGCTTTGAGTCTTGACTTGGAGAATGGGCTCAATCAAAAGTTGCAAGCCACAGCGAGGGAGGGAGGGGGGCTTCGCACAATGAGACAAAGCTAGCCTAGCCATGGACTGAACTGAGCCTTGCATTTGTCTCAAGTTTAGCCCACATTTCTTTAACGGGCCTTATGACTAAATACTAATGTGTTAGGGCTAAATGCTAATGTTTGCGTGTTGCTTAAATAAAAGCTAGCTAACCCATGATCAGACGCAGGTAATTAAGTTACCGATCTGTCCAGAATATTCATATCTCATTCATTAGCTCTTCCCTCCCTCCCTCCCTCCCTCCCTCCCTGTATATATATATTCCTCCACTGTCCAGAATATTGATATGATAAATATCGAGTGTTGTATACTCAAAAATATTCGGGTCCGCTGTAAGCCACCCTAGCAAAGGCTAGCCTCGCCCACAAGATGCTCCGATTCTAAGAATTGCCCACGTTGTCTCTTCGATCGGAGACATCCATTTTAATTTGCATCAAATACTGGATAAACAATAAGAAGCTAGCTGAACTCACATCCCAACAATACGCTTCATGGTGTCATGACTTGTATATTAGCGTTGGTGTGTGTCAGTGTGTGTGACAATGAATAGCTGATGATCATGTCATGTGTGATTATTCGTAAAGGATCTATAGATTGAATTTTACATAACTCTGTCCGTCAGTAGTACTACTGCATATATATATACGACCATCACATTCACATTAATTGTTGAGTACAATTTGTATAACAAAGAGAGTCACATTTAAGTTAACCATTATTAATGAAACAAACTGTCGGTCCAAAATATCTTAATTATTATAATATATATATATGGGGTTCAATATTACTTTTTGATTCATTCATTCATCAACTTCTTAATTAATTTTGATCATCATCACAAGCTAATCAATTAATTAAGGGGAGATGGCGCCTAACATTGTTGTTACCTTGGTGTTGTTGATAGGATTGTTTCAACGGTGGTCATCAGCTACCGCAGCGTACAATGTGGTGAGCTTTGGGGCAAGAGCGAATGGGAAGACAGACTCAACCAAAGCATTCCTTCGGGCATGGTCAGCGGCATGCTCGACGTCGCTGAGGGGGGCAGCCACCGTATATGTTCCTCGAGGTAGTTTCTTGATAAAACCGGTTGTGTTTAGCGGGCCATGCAGAAGCAGCAGAGTTACGTTTCAGATGGATGATACCGGGACTAGTCTCGTAGCCCCATCCAATTATTGGGAACTTGGAAACTCAGGAACTTGGATTTTGTTCATTAAGGTCACCGGCCTTTCTGTCTACGGTGGAACAGTGGATGCGAGGGGACATGCGTATTGGCAATGCAGGAGATACGGAAAGAGTTGCACGACAGGAGCAAGGGTACGTATATATATACAGTACATGGACACACACATATTATATATACATTATACCTAGCTAGTTCAGCCAAACATATATAACATATATATATATTTATATATGCAGTCAGTATCCTTGTTTTGGTGTAATAATGTGGTGGTGAGCGGGTTAAGATCCATGAACAGCCAGACGATGCATATGGCGATTGACAATTGCAAGAATGTTGTGGTTAAAAACGTAAAAATAAGAGCCCCGAGCTCAAGTCCTAACACGGATGGCATCCACATAGAAGCTTCCACGGGGGTTACTATCAGTGGCAGCACCATTATGACTGGCGATGACTGCATTTCAATTGGCTCCGGCTCCAAGAATTTGTGGATTGAACGCATTGCCTGTGGCCCTGGGCATGGAATAAGGTACGTAAAAGAGAGTTACCCACCCTTTTCCTTCTTTCTTGGACAGATTTTTCATATATAATACCTGTCGAGACTGGAGATAGAAGAAGAAAATAATTTTATGTTTCCCTTAAATTTGACAGCATTGGCAGTCTTGGGGATAATGCGAATGAAGATGGTGTCCAAAATGTGACGGTAACAAGTTGTGTATTTACTAAAACCCAAAACGGGGTACGCATCAAAACATGGGCCAGAGCTAGCAATGGTTATGCAACAAACATTGTTTTTCGCAATCTTATCATGCAAAATGTCAATAACCCCATCATCATTGATCAAAAATACTGCCCTGGTAATCAAGGTTGTCCTCGTCAGGTAATTAACTAATAACTAATTTTTTGCTACATTCGACACTTCAATTCTTCTTCTCTTTTCCCTTAATTATTCCTGCTGCATCAAGCATCTGATTGATTGATTGATTTCTTTCTTTCTTTCTTAATTACTTTTATAATGAACAACAGAGCTCTGGTGTGAAGATTAGTAGAGTGACATACACGAACATAAGGGGAACATCTGCCTCAAAAGTAGCCATGAATTTCTATTGCAGCTCTAGTAATCCCTGCTGGGGACTGAAGCTGCAAGACATAAGGCTTACTTACTTGAACAAGGCAGCCACATCCTATTGTGCCAACGCAGGTGGGAGCAGTAGCGGAGTGGTCATACCAAGAAGTTGTTTCTGAATTGTGTACATGTATGTACAACAATTCATTTATGATGTCACCAACCACCTCTTGTCGTGATTAATTACTTATCATCTTAATATAACATATACTGTTTATCTATTGTTTTTCTTTTTTCTTCTTTAGAAAAGAATATTGTATTACAACCAATCTTGCAACTTTGTATAGTACGTATATTTCGATTTCCTTAATTCAATACTTTGAATAATTAAGCATTTAACCCTTCCACAACTTCCAATTGGTTAGATATAAATTAAGGAATACGAATATATATATATATATATATATATATGTAGCTTTTGTTTTTCTAAGATTTGTCAGAATGATATACAAACAAGCAACTTGGTTATTAATGAAACATGCGTGAAGTTGATGATCATAATTGAGTAGTGGATAAAATGAATAAAATTGTCGCACTTTTTTTTTATTGGCTCCCCCTCGAAGTTGAAAATATGTATATATATAAATATCGTTGGGAACCCTTTCACATGGAATTGCAAGCTTCTTTATACATACGTAAGATTGAACTAGTAAATTCGATTTGAAGAATAAGTTTTGTTGAAGAATATGAGTTCCACATCGGAAACTTGATTAAATAAAATAAATTATATAATGAATGGTTTCACTATTAATATCACCGAGACGTTTTGTGATAAAATTTCACACCTATTGGGTTTTATAAGTGATTAAATTGGGAACAATATCGGCACTGGCGGATCCAGAAATTTTTTAGCGGAGGTGCAATATTGACTAAGTAGGAAAAATGGTTTTTCGGAATAATCATTTTCTCAAGATAATTTTTGCCATCTTTTGTTCCTTACACATCAAATAAGAAAACTTGATTTTATGGGATTTTAGTAAGAAGTATATATTGACTTAATGAGCCATCATTTTTAGCCTAAATCGTATTTTGCACTAAAACCAAATTTTCATATTTTGATTTGGTGGGAATTGTTGAGAGTATTTGTCCCACATTGAAATGTTAAAGGACCTAGCCTGGGTTTATAAGGAGTTGTGCTACTCCTCCCATTGCTAATTGGTTTTGGGGTGGAACTTCAACTTCCTTCATGGTATCAGAGCCAGGTTTCACGTGTTGGGCCCAACGGCCACACGTGATCCCACGCCACCCAATATGTCTCGTTCACGTGTTAGGCTTGAAGGTTCGCCACACATGAGGGTGCGTGTTAAGAGTATTTGTCCCACATTGAAATGTTAAAAGACCTAGCCTGGGTTCATAAGGAGTTGGGCTACTCCCCCCATTGCCAATTGGTTTTGGGGTGGAACCTCAACTTCCTTCAAGAATTTGTTTTTCTAGTATTTTTATTTGAATCCAAATGGGAGGTACTTCCTTATTTACATTGTAAACTTAAGTAAATGAAGTAATATAAAAATAAATAAAAGTAAAAAGGCAAAAACATTTACTTAAATGTTGAAAATGGAAATAAGGTAATCTGTACACCAGTTGAGCAAAGGGGCAATTCCAAGCACCTACAATGGTTTTTCCGGCGAGACTGCACCTCCTTGCGCCTTAATAGGTTCACCTCTGAATATCGGTGTTGTTAGTAGTGGGTCACAGATCCGTCTCTTTGAAATTTAATAGGTTTCTCTCTCTCTCTCTCTCTAGACTTTTCGGATTACAAGCGATTTTGTATAAATAATAGTAAAAATGATGTATTATGTTCTGATAATTGCTAGCTACGTACTAATTACTAGCTAGTGGTACGTAAGTGAGTACGGCATATGGCCCATGTTAATTATCTGCCAATAAATAACTTTCATTTTTTTGGGTCAAACAAATAGAAACTTTATTAAAGACGAATACAAACGATTACATCTTAAGATAATTAAAAAGATTAAATAGCCAACTTGATGCCATGCCACCACTTATATAATTAAGAGACTTGAGCCCTTATAATTAAGGGGAGGGGAAAACTTGCTTAATTAAGGGAATATATATTAATATTATTAACTTGAACTTGAAGGTCCAAACCAAAGGTCATGAATCACTCAATGATTACAACTTAGAAGAAGAAGCAGAAGCAGAAGCAGAAGGAGTATACACATGTTAGTGGATGGATCATGCAAAGCAATATTGCAATTTGCAAGGTCGTCTTGTTAATTGTCTTGTGTTGCGGTGCGTACTTGACCACTGTTTATGGCTCTCTTTGTTCGGCGACTTCTCCGCCTGCTATTGCTCCGGGTTTCCTCCACGTGTCACATGACACCCCAAATGCAATTCATGTTACCTGTGCTGTCTATATATATATCTATCTCATTCCTTACGTAAGCGCCTTGCCAAAACCCTAATTAACTACCAAATCCAACCAACAAAACATATAATATATATCATCGCCGTCTCTCTCTCTCTCTCTCCTTCTCTATACTGCCTGTATATAAGTATAATATATGTTGATAATGTATAAGTTATCACATGCATGCATGTCTGATGTCTCCGTCCGTACTTATCACAAATATCACAGTACCTGCTATAGCCTATAGCCGCAACCCAAAGCTAACGTTCGTTCGACGACGTGCAAATACAATATACTTTTTGACTTTTTGTTACATCCACTTACGGAATCTAGCTAGCGTGTCATTGCTAGGTAGGTAGTCACACTAGCTATAAATACCTCCAAACTATTTCTTGCTTTTGCAGCATCTCAAGTTTACGTATTTTTATCTCATCATAAAAATGGCTTATAGAAGCATCTGCAACTGCAACAATTATTGTGTAGCACTAGTTGTGTTATTTATGGGCGTACTATTATCCAATGCAGCAGCAGCTAGCAATAGTTTTAATGTGATGAAATTTGGTGCAAAACCAGATGGGAAAACAGACTCCACCCAAGCATTCGTGAAGACATGGGCATCAGCATGCAGCTCTGCCTCTGGCCAACCCAATGCTGATGCTGTCATGTATATCCCCAAAGGAAGGTTCTTGATTAAGGCTGTGGTGTTTAGAGGTCCTTGCAAGACTAGAAGAGTTACAGTTCGGATAGATGGAACCCTCGTGGCCCCCACAGACTATTGGGCATTGGGCAACTCAGGCTACTGGATTTTATTCATTAAGGTCACCGGAGTTACAGTGGTTGGTGGTTCCCTCGATGCCAAAGGTGCTGCATTTTGGGCTTGCAGGAGATCTGGGAAGACTTGCCCTGTTGGAGCTAGGGTCGGTACTTTCATTTACTTATGTTAAATTAACTTAAATTTATAGACTACTTATATATTAACTATCTATGTACTTGTGTGCATGCAGTCGATAACGTTCAATTGGGCAAACAACATTGTGATCAGTGGTTTAACATCCATCAACAGTCAGCAAACTCACCTTGTAATCAACAGCTGCAACAACGTGGTTGTTCGAAACGTGAAGCTGATTGCTCCGAGTGAAAGCCCCAACACAGACGGCATTCATGTGCAGAGCTCAGCTGGTGTAACCATCACCGGCGGCATCTTGCAAACTGGAGACGATTGCATATCAATTGGTCCTGGCACCACAAACCTCCATATCAGTAACATCAAGTGCGGCCCAGGCCATGGTGTAAGGTAATCCAATTGGATCATAGGTTTTTTTTTCTTTTTTCTTTAATTTATTTACAAATTGGGCTTTTACGATAAACTTGGAATGGGCTTAGGCCTGTCAACCGTCTATACATTTAATATTACGGGCCTAATTAAACATTCAAAATTAGCCTAGGAAATTAATTAACAATGGCTTGTAGAGATTGCAATAGTGATTTCATTGATGTGGTGATTGATTGTAGCATTGGAAGTCTAGGCAAGGAGCTGAAGGAAGATGGCGTACAAAATGTGACGCTTACAAACGCAGTTTTCAGTGGATCAGACAATGGAGTACGAATAAAGTCATGGGCTAGGCCCAGCACTGGCTTCGTAAGGAACATTCTCTTCCAAAACATCATCATGAGGAACGTTGAAAACCCCATCATCATTGATCAGAACTATTGCCCAAATAACCGAGCCTGTCCTAATCAGGTATTAATGATTGTGATCCCTCCTTATTTATCCGATTCTGATCTGATGTGGTTTTTCCGTTGGATACAGAGTTCGGGTGTGAAGATTAGTCAAGTGACGTACAGAAATATACAGGGGACGTCGGCAACAGCAGAGGCAGTAACATTTGACTGCAGCCCTAGTCATCCATGTACAGGGATTAGATTGCAAAACATTAAGCTTACATATATGAACAGGGATGCCACATCTTCATGTAAGAACATTGACGGAACCAGCAGTGGACTACTGGTGCCTCAGAGTTGTCTATAATAAATCTATATATGTAATTTTTGATGTACGTACGTGTATCTATGTGATCGGAATTACCACTGGATGGCGATGGCCCAATGGCATCACATGGATGGATGGATGGATGGCTTACATGGATTTATGTAATGTAATGTATGTCACAGTACATGTGTAATTTGAGTGTGGTATGTATGTGACGTGTGACATGTGACACACAGAAATTGACTTGATTGAAACCAAGAAATTGGCTCACTGAGTCTATATTCTCATATATATCTCAGTCAAAAAAGGAAGCAGGTATCCAGGAGAAGAGCGGGGAGAGGAGAGAGGAGATATATAGCAGAACAGCAGCATATAAATATAATAGTTATCCAATTCCAACTCAATCTCGATTCTCATGCAGCGTGCGTAAGTTAGGTATACGTCAACTTTAGTTAGTAGAAAACAAATATTGGTCGTATCGTAACTTTTTTTAAATTATAAGCAGCAAACGAAGAAGAATCTGTGTATTATAATGTTTCTCATTGTGTACAGTGTAGGTGTGCAATGATTTTCTGGTTGATTTGACCAATTACTGTTTTGTTTTGGAAAGTTTTGACCATTCCTTTTTTTGCAAATAGTTTGGACCAATTATTGTTACAACTTTGAATATAAATGAACAAAGCGCAATCTAACACAAACTCTTTTTTAACTTAGGAGGGCATGCATCATATGCATCATCCATGTAATGTAATTTGTCTGTGAGAGATCATCCATCATCCATCATCCATCATCCATCATCCATCATCCATGTGACGTGAATGTGATATGCAATACCATATTTCTATCATGGATTCTTTCCTTTTTTTTAATTATTTTGCACTGTCTTTTTCTTCTTCTTTTTTCGTTGGTCGTTCGTTTGCTCTCTGTCCATCTATAAGCCATATATTTGTTGGTCGCTTGTTTACCACATTGCGGGGTACCCTACCCAGCAGCAGCAGCAGCAGCAGCAGCCTCCACAGGCCATGCATCTTGTGCAATTTTTCTTTCCAATAATATTTGATGATGTTGGTTGACAACATTTGCTTGCCCTTGCTAGCACCACTTATTTATAACTACTTTTAATATTAAGGATACTGACTTATCATCAACATAGTTTTTTAATTTCTAGGAAAATCCTATCTAGAAAACCCTAGTTCCTTCTCTCCCAAAAAACACTCTAGAGCCGTTTTCATTTTAAGGAAGGAGAAAGCCATTGTTCTTCCTCCCCTCTTCCCCTTCTCCTATTTTCTCTTTTTTCATAAACATAAAATTTCCTCCATTTGTCTTCGTTTTGTTATTTATAACTACTTTTTATATTTAAGGATACTGATTCATCATCATCATCAACATAATAAAGTACTGCCTCTACATTCTTGATATAAATTAGTTAGTTGGGAATGATTCTTTAGCTATGCAATTATGCCAGGCAGGCACATGTATCCCTGTTTCAATTGTTCTCAACAAAACTCTTGTAACACAAAACCCAAAAATTCTTTATTATCTCTTTGTCTCATTGTTCAACAGATTTGTTTGGAAAAGGAATTCTTTTTTTTTAATTTTAATAACACAAAACTAGTAGTCATTTTATTAATTTATAACACAAATGAATTAAGATTTTGTTAAAGTAATGAATTATTATTGTCCACTGATTTTCTTTGCTTAAGTTATGCATGAATGAAGCCAAGTAGAGAATTCATTTGACCTCTCTCTCTCTAGTTATAGAGTCCGCCAATTTTCCAATGAATTATTACAAAATCAAGATCAAGAAAAAAAATAAAAATGCATGATGATTATGTTTATTATAAATGGAGAAAGAAAAAAAAAGAGTTTTCAATAAAAAAATAAAAACAGCGTTTTTTCTGTGAGCCAGATAAAGTATCTTACTTAAAACTCAAAAGTAAAGTTAAAAAAAAAAAAAAAAAAATCATGTGTCTTGCTTGGTACATGGATGGATGGTTTTCTTTTGTCGCTAAGTAGAGTAGAAACATCATATGGATGGTGTTGTCAGCAGAGGTTTGTTCTTGCTATCTCATCTCATCTGAATTATTATACATGAGCTGAGTTGGGGTTTGTTCTGCTACTGATACGGTGATTGATACCCTTTCAAGTTTCCAAGTTTCAGCTCCTGATCTAATATTCTCTCAGCCTCAGCTGAGCTCAGCCGTGTATGGTATTTCTAGATTCATTCTAGATTTTCAGATTCAGAGAAAGCTTCATTTTGGCTTTCTTCCCTTCCGCAGTAAAATATCACAATCAAGGTACCGGATATTGTTTTTTTGTTTCTTCACCTATTGGCTTGCCTTTTGGTTTCTGGGTTCTGTTGATGTGCTCACTAAACAGCCGCTTTTGATATTTCAAATGGGTCAATTTCGGTTTGGGTTAGAAACAGATTTTGAGTTAGAAAATTGGAATTCGAAATAACTAGTGAATAAGTCTGAGAGCTTGTTTCTTGCACAAGTTGTGTGAGTGAGTGAGTGGTGTTTCTATATCAACTGAGAATTGGGATTCTTAGTGTGAAGTAAACTTTGTTGAAATGTTTATCTAATCGTGGAAAAGTAGAATTTAAACTTGGATTTAATCAGGATTCCAAGTGCTAGGAAGTTGGATTTTGTTTGAGATCATCAGCTAAGTTGATCATATGGAGAGACAGAGCAGTTTCCGGGCAGCAAAGATGGAAAAACAACCAAGTTTCAATGGGGCAATCGAGCAACAGCCTAGTTTCCGTGGAGCAATGGAGAAACAGAAGAGTTTTCGCGGATTCATGGAGAAGCAGAAGAGTTTTCGGATAGTTATGGAGAAACAGCTGAGCTTTATTGGTGGAGAAAGGAGGAAGAGCAAGGAGTCACCCGGTAAAAGAGGTGACTCCCAACTCCATTTGGCTGCTCGAGCAGGGAATTTAGTCAGAGTCAAAGAAATTCTTCAGAATTGTAATAGTAGCAATGAGTCAATTGGTTTATTGTCTAAGACAAACCAGGAGGGAGAGACTCCGCTCTATGCCTCAGCGGATAATGGGCATGCTGTGATTGTTGGGGAAATGCTGAAGCATATGGACCTTCAAACTGCATCCATCACAGCCAGAAATGGCTATGATCCATTCCACATTGCTGTAAGACAGGGCCATCTTGGTAAGATACTAGTATGAAATTGAATATGTATGCTTCTGCAATTACGATTCACATTATGTATTTTGGAACTTGGTAGTTGGTAGCACTTCTTCCTGTGTTAAAAATGATGGAACGAAAATTACTTCCCCTTTTCCTCGGATGACAAATTTTAGGGAAGGAGTTGCACATGCTGATTTAATTATCTGATTACAATTCTAGGAAATAAGTTGTAGCTGAACACAGCAAAGGCTAGACTAAACTGGGTTTCTTAGACCAAATTGTACTGTGTGACGTGAATCTTTTTCTTCCCTGATCTTCTTATCAGTTGAAGCCACACCACCATCCCTTGAGTTGTAGCTTAAAGTTCCAAAATTCTAGTTGTTTGCATACTTATCCAACATCATTTGGAATTTTTCTTTTGTTTTTCCTGCAATTAATAAGCAGTGTCTTCATTTTAATTTCTTCTATCATTCTTCAGTTTCACCATTTGATACAGTTGCATTTTAATTTCTTCTTGAAGCTGGATTTTGAAATGCTTCTAGACCGTACCTTCCTCAATCTAAACACACGCTCACACACTTACTGACTT
Organism: Prunus avium; assembly: GCF_002207925.1. Next base: position 227,598 of record NW_018921696.1, on the reverse strand, counting down.
CTATCTTCACCTCATTTTTTTCTGGTGAGCTATAAGAGCCTAATTACGTTTGAGAAACTATCGAATAATATTTTCTTCATCATATGCATCATTATGATTCGGAATTGTTTCTTTCAGAGGTGTTGAAAGAACTTCTGCACGTTTTCCCCAACTTGGCCATGACCACAGATCTATCCAATTCAACTGCCTTACACACAGCTGCTACTCAGGGGCATATTGATATTGTAAATCTCCTTCTGGAAACTGACTCAAATCTCGCTAAGATAGCCCGCAATAATGGTAAGACTGTCCTTCATTCAGCAGCGAGGATGGGGCACTTGGAAATAGTCAAATCCCTACTAAATAAGGATCCAAGCGCTGCTTTTAGAACTGATCTGAAAGGCCAAACTGCGCTGCACATGGCTGTGAAAGGGCACAATGAGGAGATTGTGCTGGAGTTGCTGAAACCTGATTCCTCAGTTTTGACTGTGGAAGATAACAAGGGAAACACAGCGTTGCATATTGCCACAAGGAAGGGCCGTATTGAGGTGCTTCCTCCTTTCTTTTCTTTCAGTTTTATTTAAAAATCTAAAGAAATATGCTACATGTTATGTCAATGATTCAAGTTTCAATTATTGCAAAGGCAGAGTTCTAAACTAGGTATGTAATCTGGCTGGCTTCCATATTTGCAGGTTTCGTGAGATCATGCTAAGTAATATATCATTAATGAATTGCTAATATTTTAACTCAAATGTATGGTACAACTAAAGTTGTGGCCATAAATTAGAATTTCTTTTCTCCTTCTATTAATGCTATGGCTTCTATTCTTCATATATGTTATTTTCAGTTGTGGCTTTAATCAAAGTTTGAATATGGATGTCATCCTGGAAAATGTGCTAAGTTTAAGTCTCATCCTCATTCCTCATTAACCTGGTATTTTGTGAGGGAGGGGGCTGGGCAGGAGGAAAGAAATTAGCTTAATTTACAATGCGTTTGTGGTCCATTCTTAACATCTTAAACTCTTAAGTCTGTCCTACTTATGAACTTGCAAGTCTTTGGCTCTCAAGGATTACCTACTAGAGTATCTATTGCTTAACAAAGTATACTTGATTGCTAAAATTCATTGGGTATTTTAGTATTCAACTTTGAAACCTATTATTCTGTTTTGAGGACTCAATTAAAGGAAGTGAATGCTTCAAAGTTCATAAATCAGCCAATAAGATGACCCCTTTTCTTTATTATCTAAAACTCAGTAAAATGGACATTTTGACTGAGGTTGTTTAGGAGTGTTGGCATAAATAATCTGCATTTGTGTTCCGTTTGTGCCACTTCACAAAATTTTAGCTCTGCTAGCCAGGTAAAAGATCACTAGGTTTATTGTCTTCCTTTTTCAGATCACAGTTTACCCTGAAGAATGGTTAGGCAAATAGCGTGTTTTCATATATAGCGAAGGCTAACACCTGTAGTTTTTACATTTGAATTCAAGTTCCAATTGAACCAAACCAATCTGAAAGTCCGAAAGTCTGAAAGTTAGTTGGAGACATAAGTTTCTTATCTTTGCCTTCCCGTTTCTAATGACAGAAGTTATGCTCATGTACCATATGTGCAGAATGTACGCTGTCTATTGTCCATTAATAGTGACGGCAGTAACATCAATGCAAGTAACAAGGCTGGAGAGACCTCACTTGACATTGCAGAAAAATTTGGGACTCCAGAACTCGTGTCCGTGTTAAAGGAAGCAGGAGCCACCAATTCTAAAGACCAAGGAAAACCTGCAAATCCAGCAAAGCAGCTTAAGCAGACTGTGAGTGACATAAAGCACGATGTCCAGTCCCAACTCAAACAGACCCGTCAAACTGGTGCCAGAGTCCATAAAATTGCAAAGAAGTTGAAAAAGCTCCACATTAGCGGCCTCAACAATGCTATAAACTCTGCCACTGTTGTTGCTGTGCTGATTGCCACCGTTGCTTTTGCGGCCATCTTCACTGTTCCTGGCCAGTATGTCGAGGAGAAAACTCCGGGGCTTATGCTTGGACAAGCTCATATAGCAAACAATGCTGCTTTCATCATCTTCTTTGTGTTTGACAGCCTGGCGCTCTTCATCTCCCTGGCTGTTGTTGTAGTCCAGACATCTGTGGTTGTGATTGAGCAGAAGGCAAAAAAGCAGCTTGTTTTTGTGATCAACAAGCTCATGTGGCTAGCTTGCCTCTTCATTTCCATTGCTTTTATTTCTCTCACATATGTGGTGGTGGGTTCACACTCGAGGTGGCTTGCTGTGTATGCAACAGTTATAGGCAGCACAATCATGCTTACTACAATTGGCTCCATGTGCTATTGTGTCATTTTACATAGGATGGAGGAGTCCAAAATGAGGAATATTCGGAGAGCTGAGAGTAGGTCTCGTTCTTTCTCAGTGTCTATGGCATCAGAGCACGAGATTTTGAACAGCGAGTATAAGAGGATGTATGCACTGTAAGTTCAATTTAGGGAGAAATGAAACACAAGGATTGAGATTGGGTGACCTATGCATGAATCGTGCTGTATATAGGACTAGGATCCATATGCTGCTGCTGTTGCGCCTAGCGCCTACTCCACTAATCAGATTCTAATGGTAAGAAGTGATGATGTAGAGGCCGATCTATCTATTTATCTATCTATCTATCTATCTCTTAACCTAGAAATATGGCGTATACATGAAGAAAGAGTGTTGGGTTTAGCAAGTAACTTACAACTACTTATTTTTATACCTTTACATGAGATTTTCCTTGAAAGGATAAGGAATGTCTTGGTTCTTCTGTTCTGTGTGCGGTCTGTGGTTACCGGTTATGATGGCATGACCCTGCTACGCTACGAGCTCAGGTCAGGATGTATGTATGTTTACCGTTGACCCTTGAGGCTGTTACAAAATTTATCCATGCTATGAACTGAGGTCAGGATCCATGTTTAGCCTTGAGTGAGGGTGTTGCAGTTGCAGAATTTAATCCAAGTTTCTTCAAGGCATATCCAACTACTATTATTCAAGTATTTAATTACGAGTGAGTTTATAGATGATGTTTATCATGTGCAAGTATTGTAATAGCAGAACTTGATGTTTATAATTATTAATAAAAATCTGCTGCTCTTTTTCACATGCTTTTGTTTTTTAGGATTCACATGCTTTTTGTTCATCTCTTTTGTTTCGCACATGCATGGCCGGTTGGAAGTTGGAACGTAGCTTTTTCGTCATGCGACCAACGCAAGGGAGCATGAGTCAAAAGAAACTATTTTCATGAAGAATAAATTCCATGTATATATAAATCTATATATAAGTGTAACAGTTGATCCCCCATAAACTAAGGGCTTCTGTTCAGAGAGAGAGAGTTTATGACCAACTCATCATAAGAAAAGAAAAAAATTTGGTAAGCATAGCTTTAGTTAGAGAAGCCAAGCAGTTGACGATGGACGACCGCCGCTTTCTTCGTCACAGTTCCTTTTCTACAGCCTCCACCCACAGAGACAAACTAGTTGTTTGACTTGACTAGAAAGCTTTGATTTGATGGAAAAAAAAATGAACCAGTGATAATAAGTAATAAAGAGAGGGCATGATGCTCAACACATAAAACCAAGAACGAAAGTATTACATAATTGATCAATTCCAATTCTTTTTTCCTTTCTTTTCAAACCAAAAAGAAAAAAGAAAAAGACAGCCTAATGCACGAAGCTCCGGTTCTAATAAAGTTGAGGAGGAGCAATAGAATCAAAACGTACACCACCTCCACCCTCTCGTTTCCAAATGATAATCCTTGAGGGGCAAACGAAAAATATACAACGATCATTTTCTCAGAGAGAGGATTTGCTTTGAGATCTCTTCCACCTTCCAAGCTTTTCTCTTCCCTGCAAAATATAATGAAAATATCTTTAAACATCCACTGTATACTTGATTATGTCCAGAAACAGGTGAATAACTCAACTGGAGTGAAACTTTCATGGTAAAGTCTAGAGAAACACAAAGTGCAAAGCAGTAAAAGCTAGCAACTTAGGCTTATCTCCGCAAAGCAAACATAGATGGGCAAAGAGCGTATCAACATCAAGCACACATCTACAGTCTTCGCCCATAAGCATCCTTGTAAGGGATGATCAAAATGAGGCCATTGACAATGTAATTGTTGCCTAAAGCTAAGTTTGCTTTATAACAATTCAGTTCACTGTTCATGGGTTTTCCCCTTGCAAGTCCATTCATCGTGTTCTTTTCCACCTAATTCTCGTCTTTTTGAATTGTAGAGAACCTTTACCCAATAATTTGTGAATTTCCTACTAAAATAAGATCCCTCCGAGTACTTATGTGCGTTTTAGGAATTAAAATTTAATTGGGTTCATGTTCACCCTGAGCTCTATCCTAAAATTTCCTTGAGGTTGAACAATAGCAAGAAGATGAGATTGAACATTTTCTTGAGGATCATATTGTAGCCTGATCAAATTGGGAGATATCAACACTATCTTTTGTAATTATTTTTCTTTTGGTACAGATATCTGTAATTATATAATTTATCTTGTAACACAGACTTCTTAACTTTTGCAATCTCATATTCAATTTAACTAGAGCAACCTTTGATATATACCTTGCGAGGTGGGACAGCCAGTTCATTGTCTACGATAGAGGTTGCCTTAAAGCCCATGGGATGCAACACCTCTTCATAACTGCACAAAAATGAATCAAGAATAATGAGTATAGAGACTATAAATAAAAATAGTATCATTTGTACATCAAAAATTCACTACTCGTAACAACACAAGTTTAGAACTAAGTCTAAAAGAATAGCAAAACAGGATGTGGAGTCGGAACTTACTCTGAAACTGACACTTTGTAAGGGGGTCCACCAATATGATCACTGATCTGCCAGAAAATAAAATTAGTTTTCAATAGAACTATCAGAAACTATGTTAAAAAGTTAAATGTTGAAATTCAAAACATTTTAACTAAACAAAATTTCAATAAAAGTGGAAAAAAATTTAATGTGTAAAGGGAAATGGACGATCGCCATAAATGATAATTAAAACAGGGTGTCCTTTAAATATCAGATGGATGTGTTCATGTTCATTGCAAGAAGGGAATATTAATGAAGAACAGAGAATAGAAACACACACACACACACACACACACACACACACACACACACACACACACACACACACACACACACACACACACACACACACACACACACACACACACACACACACACACACACACACACACACACACACACACACACACACACACACACACACACACACACACACACACACACACACACACACACACACACACACACACACACACACACACACACACACACACACACACACACACACACACACACACACACACACACACACACACACACACACACACACACACACACACACACACACACACACACACACACACACACACACACACACACACACACACACACACACACACACACACACACACACACACACACACACACACACACACACACACACACACACACACACACACACACACACACACACACACACACACACACACACACACACACACACACACATAGAAACACACACACACACACACACACACACACACACACACACACACACGAGAGAGAGAGAGAGAAATTAATACAGGAAACATTAATGTTATGAGCTCCCCGTCTGGTTTTAAAATATCCCGAATCTTTCGTGCCCACACTGATCTCATCTCTGGTTCAACAGCACAGAAGAACCTGTTCCATTAGACGTGATCAATCAAGGCAAGAGATCTTTCTCACGGGAAATAATTACGCGACGTTTTAAGTCAACTTACGTATAATCAAAAATGAGATCAAACAATTCAGTTGGATGCCAAGTGAAAAAGTCCACCTTTAAGAAGCTATAATAGCGTGCTTCGGGAAGTGAGGAAAACAACTGCCATGACATTTCAAACAGAAAATGAAAGTAAATTCTACCCTCTTGTATTGAGGCAATTTGATTTTGCCAGTATAGTCAAGTCTTACCTCGGCTGCTTTCTTAATGGCATTCTCTGAAATGTCCAATCCAGTGACATGGCGTTCAGGGGATGCAATTGCCACAACATCGTAACCCTGTCATATCCAAACCACGAGAAATTAAACGAGCATATGTTGTTAATTTATTAAAAGCTTGAATGCTAGACTAGTATTGAGAGAGAAGAATCAAGATACATACAGTGCCACAACCAGGGACAAGAGCCCTGCCCTTGGGAAGGGCACCCTGACGATGAAGATGGTCAATCACAGGTGTTGGCTGTCCTAAATCCCAAGGGGTCAAGCCTTGCTCCCAGCACTTGTCCCAACCAGAACCACCACCAGCACCTTCTTATGAGTTAAAATGCCAAAATCCATCAACAACAATCAGAAAACTCATTTAATCTAATCATTCAAACCAAGTTTCATTTTTTTTCAAAAGAAAAAGAAAAAAAGGACAGATATAAATGGAATGGGTAGCTACCTGTAGACAGGAGTTGTTGAAGCTTATCAACGGCAGGAGGGTTGTGGTGAGATCGTATGGAAATGCTCTGTGCATCGATAATCTTGGGGGGCCGGGGGTCTTCTTTCCTCATCATCCTGGATTGGTTGGCACGAACAAGGAGGGTTTTCGAGGAAATGGAAGGCACAAGATTGAGATTCCAAACGCATGATGAGAGGAAATGGTATCCTCTTCTTCTACCGGTACTGGTACTGGTAGTGATGATGATAAGGCTTCCTTGGTAAGCCAGATCGGACTGGATTGAGTTGAGAGTTGGAATGAGAAAACAAAACACGATTGTAATTTTGTGACTGTGGCCTGGTGCTGGACCGTTAAATAATAAATTATTGTAATCCTTTTTCGTTTTGGGAGTTGGGAGGATATATATCATATAATTATATGCATTTCGAGTGTTTCCAAAATAATTGCAAATATTTGAACATGGTGATGATTTGATTTCATTCAAGAACAACAGATAAGACAACTTGCTCCGTGAATTTCTCGAAACAAGCTGTGTTCACTTCACTTCACAGTCCGCTTGCTTATCCCATAAACCGTCTACTGCATGCAAGCTAAGAACAAAACAAACATCTATATGACAATTCGGTCTTCCTTTTTTTCTCTTTCTTTTTCTTTTTTTCCCTTTCATCTTCAAATTCCATATTTCAAAAATGGCATGCATGTATGAGTTTCTCATACATTTTGTGGTGAGTTCATGAAATTTAATTCAATGCACCAACATTTATTTCCAAGATTTCCTTCCCCTTAAAAATATACCAACAAAATACACCTCTTTCCAATTACAGAATGAGAGCAAATTGATCTCCCTCACTATTTCACTCTACAAAGTCATGTGGTCTGGTAGGTTCCATCTAATTTTTTACAAACAAAAATATAAGTGCTCTCTCCCTCTCTCCCTCTCTCACTCTCTCAAAATGTATGGACAGCATGAACAATGGTTCAATCTAGATAGAAGAGAGTCACGATTTTCCGGAGATTTTTGGCCTCTTGACAAGTTTCCATGAGCAATTTACTATCATGAAACGCAAAGCATATAACTTGTTGTACATGTGAAATGATGTCCATATTGCACAACCTGCAGTTTCAACATGGAAGACATGAAATTTGTAGTATTGCCTGCTATAACATGAAAGCTACACTAACTACCAATCACGACTAACTATTTCATTTTCAGATTCTAGTAGACCTTGGTTTAAAGGAATTTACACGAGCAATTCAAGTTGACGTTTGGCACAATTTGATGAGTTGCTTGATCAAACCTAGAAAACTCAAAGGGGCTCAACTGTCTTGATAGAGACTGGGTAAAAAATTCAAGCTCATCTACAAGCTTGATCATAGTAAATAGAGCAATGGCCGGTAACAGTTGGATTGGGTTCTTATAAGAAAATACACCCTTTTGGCCTCAGTCTTATCAGGTGCTGCAGAAGCAAACCATGGCTTTGGCCCTTAGGAGGGGAGATGCTTAATATCAAATGCTGTGCATATATTAATATCTTGAATTTTCAGTAGGCATCATAAATAGGTAATGATTAGCGCTACATAGTACTGGAAGAAAACATGGTAGTTGAAATTATAATAATTAAATAAATATAAGTAAGTGGAGCAACTATCAACCTGCTGGCTTCTAACAGAGGTAGATGATCATTGTAAGGCTTCTCTATCACATTCTTGACCTGAAAACCCCAAAAAATTATCAATTCCCATAACAATATTGCTTTTCCTTTTTCAGGTGGTGGGAACAAGTGTATCATTACCACAGTTCACGGAAATATTAACTAGAAACATATTTCAGCACCTGAACCCATTAAATTCAGTTCAAGCTTATATGCACCAATCAAATTCGTAAATAACTATAGCCCCTGATTCAAATTCATTTTCTGAGGAATTCTACTGCAGACCTACTCTTGTAACGCTTTCACTCACTATCTCTCTCTCTCTCTCTCTCTCTCTCTCTCTCTCTCTCT
>NW_018921696.1:99734-218862 GCF_002207925.1 Prunus avium | reverse complement strand
CATCAAAAGAGACATGGATCTTGTATAAATAGTTTTTCTTTGATAGATGAAATTTTACCAAGAGGAATGCACAGGGCAAGAATGATGTGCATGAGAACTACTAAAGACGCTTCTGTAGTGGTTAAAGAAATTATTTTAGAAAAATAGCATTAAGAAAAGCCAAAAAGGCAAAAAGAAGAACGAAACTCAACTGAGAGTCAAAACTAGGAGACAAAAAGCAATTAAAAACTACAATTATGTAAATACTATGAGAAAATTTTAGTAAAGACCAAAATTTTGCAATAGATGAAAGCATAATATTTAAGGAATGTCACTTTAAGAAATTCTTACTTTAGACAATAATTCCTGGCTCTCAGGAGGTTGCTTCTTCAAGCTTTGAGGCAAGATTACCGTAAGTAATTCTGGTTTCTCTGCTCTGAGAGCACCCCTAATAACAGCTGCATTAGTGCCAGATGCCCCTGATGTATATATGTGATTTTTCTGCAAACAGGAGTTGAGGAACATACAAGTCAAGAGCACTGATCCGTTCAGATTCAACAGAAACTGAAAAGACTCAGCATTGTTGAACATCTGATAGCTAAGTACTCATAATGCCAGATAGAAAATATAATGTACAGCTCTTACAGTGATAACCATCGCATAGCTAAGAATCTCGATAAGTTCTTGATGCATGAATCCCATATTACGGGTCCCAAAGAAGCCAATTGCTCGGGGCCCTTGTTGCTGAATGGCTAATAATTCCTGCAGATAATATTACAGAAATAAAATTCTAAATATCTGAAGTAGCACAAAGTAGGAAGACTGATTGTGCTTTCAAGCTGCAAGTAAAATTACAAATGAGAGACAAGACAAACAACAAAAGGCATGCAACATCTGTAAGAGATGGGCCACTCAGAAGTTGCTGCCAAACATCTGTGACTGTTGGACTTAGAAGAAAATTTATTTGAAAAGGATTATCAGAGATACCAAACCCCAAGTTTTAATTGCACATTTATCTCAAAATAATATCCTTAGGTCCCAAACTTTTGGTTTGAAAGGAGACAATGCATACTATGATTTTTACAAAGCTTGGGGTGAAGAGGTGAGGGACAACTATATTGAAATTAGAAAAGGAAAACGACTCAAGCATGATTTAAAACAAAATATCTAATCACCCTAATTTTAGTTTGTATTTTATTATTTGAGCAAATTAGTCTCTTTTGTGTTTTAACAGTACACGACTCAAGTGAGAATTAATACTGCAAAAGGATATTGAGGATAAGGCGAAGTACCCTGACTCAAGTTAGGGGTTTCTCCAGTTGAATTTTTGTTTATTAAACTTTAGATTATTTCAAACAGTCATTTTTTTGTTGAATTAGTTGAGTAACAATTTTACAATATGCGTTGAGATCATCCCTATACTTGTATACTTGCCAGTTTAATTTGGGTTCAATTAATGTTTGCTTAGGTTAATAAAAAATTGACTGGGCTAAGACAATGGTAAAAAGGAAAGTCACACAAAAGAACCCACACCAACCCCAAACATCCACCAAAGGAGTGAAAAGAAAGCCAAATTGATTAATAAACACACCTGTAGATAATCAACATCTGCCACAGGTCTAAACTCTGATACCAGAACTGCTCCTGATCCTTCAACAACAGATTGAGCTTGGGTTGGGATTTGGGTGCCTACTTCTTCATCAGAACCGAACATCCTCGCACCCTTATTGTCTTCATTTGATGGACTATCTATGTCTTGATCTCTTCTCATATGTCCGCAGAGCCACTATACCAGTACAGAAAAAACAGATCCCCTGGTAGTAAATCATTAGTGAAAACCAACTGCCCACAAAGAGTGGTGATCATACAAGTTCAAGCTCGCATGACTTCTAATACGTGTATAAAAGAAACAATAATAATAATAATAATAATAATAAAAACTGTTCTCTGTAGCATTTCCATAGTGAAAGAAATGTTTTTTTGCCTAAAAAGTTTACAGAGAGCTTGATGCTGGTTGATCAGTCCCAGTAAGTGATACTAAAACGGGATACATGTAATATCAACTAAACTCTTTAAAGCCGTATATAATGACTACTTGCACTGGCTACATGTTTGATCCCCAAAGTTTTAGGTGGGGGCAGTTCAAGATGAAATCATAAAAATACTACACATGCAGATGCACTACAACTTCAAAGCAGTTACCTTTTGTACTCCTGTAGACCCAAGAAGCATACATATGAACAACCGATGGACAAATTCACGAACCTTATGCTAACATTTTCCATGTTAATTCATAAACCATACAGTAACGAAACTAAACTACAACTGCGATCATGGAAGATACACGCCTGAGTTTTACAAGAAATTAAACGGGTTTAGGACAAATAAAAATTGAAAATCTAGATTAAACCCATTTGTTTTAAACCTGTACCTCAACGTACACTAAGTGCAAATCCCATTGCAGCCTCTTCAGATAATAAAGAAACCCATGAAGCGCTTAAACAAACAAGACCCAATTTTCAAGGAAAATTTCAATTACTATATGAAGGAACAGCGTCCCATTATAGCCAGCTCATTCCAAAAACTAAGGATAAGGATCTCCAAGCCCAAAAATACTACCTTTTCCATCACAAGAACCTCAATGAACAAGACCCAATTCTTAAAATTAAGAAAAGTTGATGATATAGATACGAACATATAAATATGTAGAGAGATACCTTCCGCTTGGAGCGAATGGGTGTCTTGTTTCCAGTACATGTGTGGTGGTGAGATGAGAGAGAGGAAGAGTAGGAAACCTTGAAATTAGGGCTTGCAGAGTGAAAGGATTTGAGGGACTTGGAGGGAAAGTCTGAAGAAGAAGAATAGGCAGTAATGGTGGTTAGAGGCAAGAAAAGCCTCAAAGGTGCTGTCATTCCTGCCTTTCAAAACTTTGCTCTGGGCAGCTTTTCCTTCCTTCTATCTTTCTGCGCTCCTTTTCTCTTCTCTTTTAATATCCTCCAATTGGAAAAGAAAAAAAAAAATCTAATAAGAGAATTGAATAAGAGCAGATATGATATGTTTTATTTAGAAGTCATAGAAGATAGAATTGTGAAATGGAATAGAATTTTGTCAAAGGGCTTCCTTTACCCTTTACCCTTTACCCTTTCCTCTTTTCGTTTGCTTTTCGGCTTTTTTTATTATATATTGTTCTTCATATTTTGACCTCCACACAGCTCTCAACTGAACTGGTAAAAAAAGACATCTACTTTACTGCCAACTGTATAATGAGTTTTTCCTTTTACTTTTTTTTTCCGAAGAGGAAATAAAGATTTCTCACACACACAACTATGATACCGTGAGATTCGAATATGAAATCTCTGATTAGCAAGTTTGGCCCTTTTTTGTTTTTTAATAAATGTATTCTGAAGTTTCTAAAGGACAATACTTGCACCAATCCATTAAAGATGAGAATACTTTAACAATCCGGTCCAACGGGACAAAATTCTAACAATCCTAATGTTGTTCATAAAATGAGAGGTAGCTCCAATTCCAAATTCCAATGGGTAGAAAGAAAGAAAGAAAGAAAGAAAGAAAGAAAGAAACTCTAACGAATGTGTCTCTACCTTCACGTCCAATTTCCAATACTAGAGTTGGACACTTTGCTCTTTCGCTTCTCAAAACTTAGTGCCCCTCTATATTACAAAGTATAAATAAATGTATAAATTCATATGGTTTACATGAAAATACAAAATCATTTTACATTTTTCAGTTCATTTTACAATTTACAATACAAATAAATATTAAAAATGCAGCTTTCTTCATGTGGTCATGAAGGGAAGGGGATGATGCATGGCATGCGACGAGTCTCACAAGAATTTCATGAAACTTTAGGATTTCAATTTTCATGAAACATTGGATCGATCTACCACGCGACGCATACCATTGCCATCAGCATCAGCATCAGCTGGCTGTTTGTACAGCATAACAGACAAACAGGGACCACAAGCAAGCAGTTTATGACAAAAAATATAGAAAGCTACTTGCTTTCATCCCTCCCTCCCACAGCTTTTTGTTCTTTAGTATCTGATCCAGCAACCTCACTTCTCACCTCTCAAATTTTATTCGTACGTAAATCAAATGCAGACTAAATCCAAGGCATATTTTTCTTTTGGGAAAAAATTAGTAGCCACAACCAACTAGTTTGGAGGCAAGGAAGGAGCAGTGGAATTCAGGAGGAGGGAGGACCGCATTTTCTTTATTTTTGTTTCATTTCAGAGAAACGACTTCTTTGTGTGGTTTAATATGTTTCCGTTTGGACTGCTTGCTTGTCACCTGCTAAATATCAAAATATTTTTTCAACTGGTCAAATACAAAACAATTGATGCCATTATACAGCAATAAGCATTAGAACCCGAGTTGAAAGTGTATAAAAGGATAGCATGATCCCATGATCCCACAACCAACCAGAGACTATATGTCCCATCTCTTTTTAACCCGGAACATCAAAGTTGATGATCGAATGTCATCTTGTGGCACTTGGAGCATGAATTGAAGCTTCATCTTCATTGGGGCTGTCCTTGCTTTGCCATCTTCATCTCCAACCTGAAACAGGATCACGATCACTATACTATACTATCATTTCTTCATAAAAAGCTAATTTTTATGAACCTCAATTTTCTTACAAATTTACTTAACAAAGCATTATGTCAATACTAGTGTGGGTGTATGTGAAATACTTGTTTGACCCCACATATACCCTCAGGTTTTCCTTCCAAATTCCCTTTTCAAGCGCACCAATGCCTCCTTTGTGCCAATGCCAAGCCTTCTTTAACAAGAAAACTTTAAAATACTTTTCTCATATAAGCACTTACCCAAAGAGATGCCCAGCCTAGGCGCACCTCTGAATCATAACCAGCTTTAAGTTTCAAGTCCTTGCCATATGTGTGCTTGTATACCGCACTCCAGTAGTTGGAATCAAAATTGTACCAGTAGCTGGAGATGAAATCATCAAAATGAAGTATAAAAAATTTCCAACAGTCTGGACACAGATGACTGAAACATGTAGTAATTGGCAAACTCAAAAGTGCTCCTCTCAAGCTCAAGAAAAATTCATGCTAGACCAATAATTAATTGGAGACTCTTTATATGAATAAATACTGGAGACAAGATTTACTTTCAGTTTTACAAATGCTATGCATGAATTGATGATATTAAGCAGACAACACAGTTACTCACACAGTGAAATATGATATAGAGATTTGTCAACTCAACCTGAATGGATTTATAAGCACTAAACCAAGCACCTCATGCTCTTGACCTAACATTTATATACGGTCCTGTTATCCTAAAAACTAGAATAACATGATAGCCAGGTACATGTTTACATCTGTCAGCAAGCAAGTCAAGTACGAATCCAACAAACAAAACAAAAAAGAAAAAAAATTGAATTAGGCAGAAGAAAAGATTTCTAACCTCAACTTGTCTGAAGGACTAAACCGACGCTTAAAAGCAAAGGACAATGCATTCGAAGGCAGAGAAAAGGTCGGGATAAAAGACATCTCCTCATCCTGTGAAAAACCCAAACATCTCAGCAAAACTCACAGAGATGAAACACCAACATGATGAAAAATGAATTCATTCAGCTATTCAGGGATGATGAATATTTTCGTAGGGAACATGTTCTGGACTACACATTTACACAACCCAGCCATACATCTTTTCTACATTTTTTATTGGGACCCGGTCATCCATCTTGTTTAATTGAAAAGCATCCAAAAAGCAAAACCAGAGTAATATAATGATTACCTTGTATGAGTACCTCAACTTCAAATCCTCATCCGCATAATGAGCAGTGCACAACCCATTCAAAATTTGGCCTTTCACAATGCCATTGATCGACAACATTCTCTTCGTCTCCTCTTCTTCTTTTTCCTCCAAAGAAACTTCACCAAGGGGGAATTTAAGGGTAGCTTTTGGCTGCAGCACCAGAACGAAATTAACGTAATAAAACTTATCATGTAATATGGTGCAACCAGATCCTCCAATTCTGTTTCCCCCGGTAAAAATTAAACAAGGGGAAAAATAAGGGATACTCTGGCAGCAGAAACAGGAAGATAAGAAATTACTAAATAATGGATTCTTTTTTTTTTCTTTTTCTGTTAGGTAATTCATACATAGTGGCATTACTTGTAAATTGTAAAGCAGTGCGATGGCATCAGATAAAAACTACACCAACTCAGCAATCCAAATAATGATTTTTGAAGTTTGTTATCATTGAGTATCAGAATGTAACAATCCAAGTTATGAATGCTGAAGCACGCTTTAAAACAGAAACAAGTTTGCGACACTATTGAGTCCTGACAGCAGTAGAACTCCAAGGACATGTCTTATTTGCGTCTGGTTAGAGTTACATGCTAAGATTATACACAAAAATAATATGTAAATGGAATGCCAGATGAAAGTCCACACGTGGGATAGTGTGATATACTGTACTTACGAAACCGACAGAAGGTACAGGAGAAGAGAGTTCAAATGCATAGCCAGGTTCAGCAAGCTTCGCAACCGCGGATGCCTCTCCTTGTTGTGCCTAAAAACATGATGACATTCAGAGAGGCAACACATAAGCACATAAAAAAAATTCACCAAAGGTACATATCATCACATGCATCAGAGAAGAAGCTTGGTCAATCTCATGTCAAGAAGCTTGGGTAAAACATAGACATAGACATAGACACGAAGATATTAATTTGTTTTATTAATAGAAATGAAGTGACATTAGTTACATATTGCTCAACAACTCATGGGGCCGGGCCGGGCCAGGCCAGCAGAAGCAAGCTCCTACTGATAATATGGTGTAAGATTACATTAGATTACAAATTTGCACGTGAAAGAGAAGAGACTTGAAGAGTTGAGTTAAAAGGGCAAAATTAATAAGAAAGGTAAGAAGCAAAAAATGAAAAATAGATAGATAGAGAGATAGGTAACCTTGAGATCATGGGTAGCACGGAGTTGCAATCGAGGACCAACATCGACGGAGCCGCTGAGGAGAGTAGATTGATCTTCAAAGTCGTAGTTAATGGAGAGGTGCTTGGAGACAAGTGCCAAGTGGGGCGGAGAGAGCTCGCCCTTGTGGTTGTTGTGGAAGGAGAGCTTCAGTTTAGCCAGGCTGTCAAACAGCTTGCACGAGACCTTGTGGAAGAAAACGGACGTGTCGCTGTCGAACTCGGAAGTGAGTCGAATCGAAGGCCTTTCCGGGAAGCTGAATATGATGGGGCTCCTCGAACCTCCTGTGGCTGATGAAGGCGGAGGAGGAGGAGGAGGAGGAGGAGGATCAACACTTGCAGTTGGTAGGCCCTGGTAATTAGGGTTTGGATTCCCCGGGAGGCTGGGTACCATTATTGGCTCCGCCATTACTAAATTCACTCACTCACTCACTCACTAACTACTTCCTTCTCCCACCTCCGACTCTAAACTCTGAACCTCAAGAAAGAGAGAGAGAAGAGACCGTATGTCTCCTGTGTTTCTTCTATGATTCTTTTTATTAGGCGGAAATGTAGATGACTGGCCAGTGGCCATTCACTTTCACTCTTTTCATGTCTTTTATTTAAGTCTTTCTTACTTCACTTTGATGCATCATTCAGATTTCGAACCCGGACCCTTGTGTTTTATTGTTATTATTTCTTCATTCAACCCTCTGTTTTTTACCAACCAAAGATTTGTTTTTTCAAATTTTAAAATAGCTAAAATCATAAGCGAGGATGCAAAATTGCAGAAAATATATATACAGAAATTCTCTTATGTGAATATCCGGACGTTATTATCGTGCGGACGCTATGTATTTTGTACTAACCCTCCCTGCTTCCCTGCCTGTTTACAATAGTATCCGCACGATAATAACGTACGGACATCCGGATAAGAGAATAACCATATATATATATATAACATTGTTCTTTCTTGGACTGACGGACATGACACTGAGTGTAACAACAAAGCCGACTGATGATCTCACCCTCTTCTAATTCAATACATGTAATTTTTCTGGTCGACGGAGAGAGGAAGAGTGATGACTGTCAAGAAAAGTTCAATTTCAATATCTGTTTCACTCACATTTAACCATTGATGTTTATGGCTTTCACTTCCTTTTTTTTTCCCCCTATATCTTTAAAAAGAAGGCAAAATCACATTTGTTCCTAATCATCCTTCCCTCAGTACAAAACACAATCAGAAAATTTAATCGACATATAATGGAAAGTTGACCCTTAAACTACACTGGATTGACAGCCCTTGTAAAACCTTGCCATCAAACACCACACGAGAAGGCATAGTTTCCCATCCCCAACATGTACTTGCAGCCACAGATACAAAACGAAAAAGCCTCTCAAATACCCTGTCCTTAATCCTTATGCAATATTAACAGCAACTGGCTTCCCCCGACCCATTGCAAATCCCCTTGTGCCATCTGGCATACGCGGCCCAGGAGGCTGCTTGGCTACTCCTGGCTGCTCAATACTGCCAACTGAATTGTGAGGAGGAGGCCCCACATGATTTCCACGATTATTATTATGATGGTATTGACCTCGCCCACGCCCCTTCCCACGGCCTCGATTACGCCCTTTCCTCTGCCCGACCTCCTTGTCATTGCCATGCTCCTCTCCCTGCAAAGAAAAAAAATTACAACATACCTATATCTTCAGGAAGTAATGATTTCAGATGTCAATTTCACAATTCCTCATATAATCTGATATGAGTTGAAGTGATGCCTGTTTTATGACAATGCAATTTATATGAACATTACTAAAATGGTGATGGATTTCTTGTTAATATTTATTGTGTGCTGCAATCATTAGCTTTTGCCTTGTAAATGAACAAGCCAAGACAAACTCTTAGTAGCGGCAACTGTTCAAGGGAATTACATACCACAGTTTCCTAAGTTATCAATTTTGATACTAGAAATTAAACAAATTTTCAATTCTGTTGAAGATGCTATAGCTGGGAGACTTCTATCCTAAGGTCAATTCATGCTGGATGAAATGATTATGATATTAGAGATGATACATTAAAAATAATACATACAAATAAGAAACTAGCCAAGAATGAGTCCAAGTGTGATACATAAAACTCTTTGCTAACTTTCCCTCACCAAGGAACTTGTTGCTTGACATCTGTAACAAGTGTTTACTTTCATCCCTAACGTAAGGGAAATGTAAAGCTACATTCCAATACTATGCATATGCTACCATTAAGTTTATGGAAAAAGCCTTGACCAAAATAAATAAATAAATAAAAACTTTATGGAAAAAGTTTGTCCAATTAGCATCTGTGAAAATTTAGCAATGAAAATCTAATTGTCCAAAAAAGAAGACATACACATTTAAATGAGTCTGTGAGCGCTTACATGTTCATGTGAAGTGGCATCAGACTGCTGGGAAGAATCTACTGATTGTTTTTCATTGGCCTGCTGTTCAGGTGAAGAAGCATCCTCTTCGTCTAATTGCACTTCCCCATCTTGCCCCTTTTTCCCCCGCACTTGAGCAGGTTTTGACTGAGAATGGAACAAACAAACAGAAACATCAATGGACTGGTCCAAATCAACTAAGTTACTATGCTGAAAGATCATTCAGTCAAGCAGCATGGGACCAATCACATACACCCCAATTATATGATTAACTAAAATAACAAGAAAGTAATTTATGTCAACATTTATTCTATAACATTAGCTCATTTGGGAAAGTATACATTTCAATTATACAGTTCGAAATCTTAATTTCATAAGCCAACTGAATTTCAGGAACTGAATTGAACTATAATTTCATAAGCCCACAGTTCGTGTTAAACTATAATTTCAGGAACCAAATTGAACTACCTAACAAAGAACCATAGTTTTGGGCATATACCGCTCGTCTAAGCATTAAACGGACTTTAAGGCCACTCCTCCAGTTGGCCTCATCATTAAGCTCTGCAACCTGAAGATAGAAATGCACAGTGATCTGTCTTACCAAAGAAAGAAATGCACATTTATTCTGTGTAATGAGCATGGCGAAGGCCATATTGATGTCAAATCACAGCAAACACTTACAGCTTTCTCTGCCAGCTCAGGGGATTCATATTCCACAAATGCATGCAACTACAGAAAAAGAGTCCAGATATCAGATATTTCTGTCCATCTTTAACTGTATGTGAGTAATAATGATAACAAAACTATTAACTATAAACATTAGTGACATTTGCATTAATGTTGATCTATTTCACCGAGTATGATTTCTTAAAACGTAACATCCTTTTTTTTTTTCTGGGTGAAAGAATGTCGCTACAGCCACTGCAATATTAGTGCTAAGTTACAATATAAAATCAATGCAAGGAAGGTCCTTCATAGGTCAGTCCCAAAGCCAAAGATGATTGCATCATCAGACCAATACACTTTGGTTTGGTTAATCTGCAATTTTCCAGATTACTTTAAAAATTGAGGCATAATTTTGTAAAAGCATCTTTCTGTGAGACAACTTCTCAAAAGGTTAGCCCCCTCATACTAGAAAATATTGTAACCTAATAAAATTTAAGTCAGAAACCAGTCTTTTGGGAGGCATACCTATTATCTTTTTATACCTGAAGCAATCTAGAATGAACGATTTTCTTTTTGTTACATTGGAAGGGATCAAACCTTTCACCTATCCTAATATTGACCCATTTCCCACCCTCCATCACCACGCAGGGTTAGAAATAAGCAAACTTTACTTCACAGAAGAAAAATGGTCAAAGTTGCTGAAAACAATGAAAGTCCAAAGAACAGCACAACCCATAACAAACCATAACCTGCTCCAAGCAAGTGCATGTGTTGTTATGTATACCTTGTTACTGAAAAGCGTGCCATCTGCTTTTGTAGATCTGGATGCTGGGGAAGCACCACTATTGGAGGTTTGTGGCTGGCAGGTACGGATTGTCTTCACACTGTCAAAGAACAACTCAACGTTATATAGACTTCTAGGATTGAAAAAACAGATTTTACTCAGAAAATAAAGCATTCAAATAAATAAAAAAAATCTACAACACAATGTGATTTTGGTACCTCCCAGCAGCAGAGAAAACCTTCATGAGGTTTTGGTGGCAATGATCCTCAGGCAAATTTTCAGCGACAACTATGCGAGACTACAGATCAGAATGCACATTATATGGTAAGAGGAAACAAGTATCTAGTTTTCATGAAACATCAACAATTATCAATTTAAGCAAGGATTTAAAACGAGTCTTACTACAGAAGAATAACCATAAAAATATAATTTACCTGTTATACTTAAAATGAAACTTTTTAAAAGACCCATTCACAAAATTTTTGGCATAAAGGAACAAAATGACACTATAGACAAGGCACCAAACCAAAGCTTTTGTCCTGAAAACATGTAAATGGGACTGAATACAAGTAAAACATACTTGCAACTCTTCCATATCTGACTGAGTCAGGGGATGCTGGCGTCTAACTTTCTTTCCATCTTCATGAACTACCTGCAGAATATGACATCATTAAAGATTAAAAACATAGACTAAATGAAAAAAGGATACACAGGTGAGTTGAAAAAAAGTTCCATTTTTAGAGGGGAAACAAAAAAGAAAAGGAGTCAACAAGAGGATTCCTTAAGGACGACAATAGCATATTAAGCACGAGCTCAAACATATAAACTCACAAGTTTTGAAGAGTTCCGCAATACAGTTGCAAGCTGAGATTGACTATTTACAAGGGCCTTAATCTTCTTGAAAGATGCAACAACAGATATTGGCACTATATCAGAATGAATATTAAATAGTTAATAACGATAAAAAAATCAATCAAGGACTTCCAAAATAACAATTAGAATACAAAAATCGTATAAATTACTTAAATGTGTTTCCGCAGGCACACATGCCCGTCTTAGAGTAAGCTATTTTCCCTTTAACTTGAAGGTAAGCAGATCAAGTATATTACGGGCACACAGACGGTGAATCCAACTCTATGATACATATAAAACCGTACTAAATTATAAAAGAAAATCAAAAGAAAAGTAAAAGTAAAAGAAAAAGATTGGTATGTGCTGCATTCCTAATCAAAGATAGGAAAGGTAAAAGAAATATAGCTTACCAAATCCTTCAGGGTCTTTGTTTATGAACCTCATAAGATGATCAGTAGTAGCCAAGTTTAGGTCACTGAAATAATACTCCACCTACAAAATTTTATCAGGCAAAGTTCATGAAGTGATCTTCACAATTAATAAAAATAGCTGGTGACTCTACTGCACATTTTCATTCTCAAATGTCTTTTTTTTTCAGATCAATTTGCATTATCTGAACCATAATGGACTAAATGAATGGTATTGCTTTGTTTAATAATTCCTTGTGATGAGGACTGACTTATTCAATTTCTAATGCATTTTATGTGATGATTTAGTCTATTTAAGCTTCTTATTTGAAGAGAAGCACAAGTCAACCTCATCACACTGATTCTATCTTGACCACTAGGTCTGCCAGTGTTCTGACAACCACTATTCCAGAAGCTTTACCTAATGTTTCCTCTTTATCTATGTAGAAACCTTCTACTCAAGGTTTTGTATAGGTCCGTTGTTCCATCTTCTGATCTTTCGGACACTCAGATCTTTAAAATCCCTTTTTTATCTGTTGTAGATCTTAAAAAGTCTTGTTGCTCAGGTATGGTCTAGGTTCTACTGGAGATGAAGAGCCACCTGAAGAACCAAAGCACTGCTAAAGATGGTGTTTTTCGCTTGATCTTACACTTGGGGTAGAGAATTGTCACCTATGATAACTTTAGGAGGAGGATCATTTGACCACCTTCTACGGAGGTAAAGGAGCGTTAGATATTTAGAGAATGCAGAGGAGGTTCCAATTTGAATTTGGGTAAACTTAAGCCGCATTCCGTTTTTACATGCCTATAAATTAGTGTTCAATTTTTCTCAGGTCCTTTTGGAGACTTGAATTGTATGCATAGGAATACAGGACACGCTGCTCTTCCTTCCAACTTATACTGCACCATTGGAATTTGGAATCGCTAAGTATATCCGAAAAAAGATTAGGCACAATTCACAAGCACAATAAACTGCCAAACTCTAGAATCAGAATGAGAGACGTGTGTGTTTATGGTTCGAGGTGTTCAAAGATTAGGATCTGGTGTGATGGACCAAAATCCAAAAGAAGCTAATAGTATCCGTGATTTGGTGAAGATTGAATATTTGGAAAAGACTAAAACAGCATAAGGCGCTATGAAGAAAAAGGTAGTAAAAGAGAATAAAAAAGTAAACGCGAACCTGATTCAAAATCTTGGAAGTAGCTTCATCGGAAAGCTTGTGAGTCTTGGAGGAGGAGGAGGAAGAAGCATGATCCACCTGAGCTTGCTCTCCCAGCTGCTGCTGCTGCTTGTGCTGCACGGCCGCCTCTTGGTCTCCAAATCCAGAGTAATGATACTGGTGGTGATGATGGTACTGGACTGGTAAGTGATGATGATGGACCGGCACCGGCACCACATGAGGAGGAGGAGGAGGAGGGACGACCTGGATCGGCACATGGAAAGGGACTGAAGGCGGAGAGTAGACGTGGACCTGACCCGCAGACACCGGAGGCGCTGCCGGCCCCGGTGCGGGTGTGGGCCCAGATGTGGGTGTGCTGCCACTGCGATTGGTTGGGACGAACTCGGGAGCCTGGGCGTTCAGTCGGCTAAACGAGACGTTCCGGGACAGAGATGGATCTGATGTAGAATCGGACGGTGGGGATTCCCCTTGGGCCATTTTAATCTTGTTTGTAGGGGGTTTAGGGGTGTTATGGATGAGGGTGGGGGAAGAAAGAGGAACTTGTTGGAGTAGAAAAACGAGGGAGAGAGCCCTGTGAGGGGCGGAGAGGACAGTGGAGAGGACTTCTCGGGTTTCAGGCTGCTTCCGATCCTCGCCTATTTATACTTTTGATTCTCATTCCTCATCGATTGGTCCATTTGGATTTTCGTAATGTGGGGACCCCTACTAATGCTTGACTCTTCCCATCGTTCTCTTACTTCATCCTCTTCTTTCTGCCCTACTTCTCCAACAGTTGGACTGGACTGGACTGGGCCTTTGTTCTTCACCCTTCCGTGCCGGCTCTCACTTAGTCAGTCTCTTTGTCAATTGGTCAACGTACGCTCAAAACAGTACACATAGAGTCACCCCAAGTCTTTTTTTTTTTTTTTGAGCTATTCGGCTAAAAACAAAGTTTCTTTTTGCTATCATCTGTTTTAATGAAGGAAAATAACTCGGAATTTAGTTAAAAGTCAAAAATTAAAGATGTGAAATGAATATTTCCATTGTTTGACAACTTAAGCATAAAACTTAATCGTTGGAAATTATTCACCTATTTTCAGTTGCCATAATAGATCCTATAATGTAACTCCATGATTTAATGAGGCTTAATTGTTTTCTTTTGACATCCAACACTTTTCTTTCTTTATATTTTTTTAAAAATTAAAAAAATTATATATTTTTCCATTAATAAAATAAAAAGACCCGAAATACAAATCCATCGCAACCCCCCATCCCCACCGGTGGCTCCTCCTCAAACGTTTCCTTGATCGTCTTCATACTTGAGCCGTTTAAAATTCCTACTCACAAAGTTTACAACCTTTTTATTATTACTTTTCATTTTAATTTTTAAACAAATATTCGATTCTACTTCTCGTAGTTTTGAGAGGCCGGTAGAGTCGGCTCATGTTTTTCAAAGTAAAGATTTCCCAACTTCTAACTCCTTTTCTTCAACATGATTCTTGCCATCCAAAGATATGAAAATGACCAAAAAAGAAGAAGAAGAAGGTTTCATTGCTTAGAGTTCTTGAGATAAGAGTGCAATTTATGTAATAAAATACAATTCTATTACACGAACTCTTGTCTCTGTAAATCCGTTGTCATTATCAAACTTCATGTTAACAAACCAACTACTTGCAGGTACAAGTCAAAACACTAGCAGTTGCTCATGTCGTCCTTTTCAATTCAAATTTCTTCTTAATAGCATCCCAAAACGCAGGGATGGCAACTTCATTGGGAACTTCCTTGAATGAGGGAAGGTAGTTTACATCAACAATGACATGGTCACCTGTGCCTTCCTGAATCTGCATCCACATGACAAGAAAAATTGGGTCAAAATGTGCACAAAATATCACGGCCACACACGTCAGCACAATCCAACACAGGGATGTTCATTTTTGCTCCACTGCATAATGTATGAAGCAAATAACTTGTAGGAGACAGAAGCAAAGATGTCGAAATGGGTGTCACGGAGCAAACAAGTAATATCACACTACCTTGCTTCAGGTAGATAAGGAAGTTCTGGTGGTTACGAACCATACAGTTGTCCTCATTGTTCTATTTTGATTTTCCTTTTCACAAGCATAATACTCAATCAACGCATCAACATAGGCTTGTAGCTTAATTTGGTGAAATTGTGGGTTGCTATAATATATAATTGAGCAAACTTAACTTGGTTACTTACAACAACATCAAAGCCAAAGATGGTCAGTTCAAGCTTTCTCATAAGCCAATTAGCTGCACTAGTAACCAGCTCGAGATCAATGCAGTGATCAGTGGCCTTTGAGCTATTATCATCTCCAGAATTTGGGTTTCCCTTGGTAGTCGGTAGAGATTTTAAGCTGTGAAGGAAAATCACCATGACATGGGTGTCTTTGAATACATGCATTAACAAATCAAGAACAAAAGGAAAGGTAGAGCAGAAGGGGAAGAGAGCATGCTACCTGTCAAAGACCAAGGGTTTGAGCTCCTTACTTCCAGATAATTTCATCAAGGTATCTGCATTTGGAGTAGAGTTCTTAACTGCATGATAAACTTTTTCACCCAAGACGTAAAATTTGTAGAGTGTTGATGAATGATCCACATATTCCTGCAAATAATTTATGATTTCAGACCTGTAAATTAGCATGCATGGACACGCTTGGCAAACCATACCTGGACTTTGACACCTATTCTTTTAATACATAACGTTGCATTAGGTTGGAGTAAATATAATTCCTATATCAAATATGTTAGGTAAGATGCTACACCAAATTCATCGAATTAAAATTAAATCTTTCTCACCTGTATAATTGCTGGAAGAGGAACAGTCAAATCCTTGAAATCTTCAACTCTAAAAACAATTGCCTGTAAGGTAAGGGTTGAGGTTTTTCAAATTTAAACAGTACAGCAGAGTTGGTGACTTTAGATGAAGAAATCAACTCGGTACATGTATGCTTCCATAATCTCACTCCACTATACTGGCTCCACAACAGTTCAATGCAATTCATTTAACAAATATATGAACACCTTTCAGAGATGGTGATAAATGCAATCAGATATGAGGGGGAAAAGAGAAGTATTTGCAGCGATGTGACTGATATCCTTATATTTTAAAAATAAAGAAAGAATTACCATACTGTGAGAATCGGCTACACCACAAGCAACTTGAGGTTTTACTATACTTGGAAGAGCTAATTTAGCTTCAGATAGGCTTTGAATCAAACCAGCCTGGTTAAAATCATCAACCTGTAATTTTAAATAAAATGAGAATAATAAAAACTCCACATACAACTGCATCTAAGAAGAAACCAACAACTTTGTTCTACTGCCCAACCAATGCCATATATTGTGATTCTCATAAATTAACACAATAACTGCAAATAGTGAAACTCCTACATAATACAGGATCCCAATTGACTACCCAATTCTAATACAGGAGAACACTATCATTAAATTGATGAAGAAATAATGATACGGAAATATCTAATCCCACTTACTAGGTAAATTTGACATGTATATATGCTGCATATTACCAAAAAGTTCACTGACAAAGTATCAGCATCAAAGTTTTTTCTTTCAAATTGTGAATCCATTATGAGGAAAAGAAAACAAAAAACCTTCAGAAAATTGGCCCCCCTAATTGCATGGCAACCTCTGGTTTTGAGATCCTCCAACCCAAGTAGAATCTGTTGAATTTTCAATCGATCCAGTACAGGATAAATACAGTTAAGTGGGTCAATCACACAAAGGTCCAAGTGATGTTCCATATATCTGTGTAAAAGAAAGCAGGGTCTTAGAAACAACCGAAAATAAAAGAAATAAGGACTGTATAATATGGTGAAAAAAAGGCTTAAAACTAAATTGGAGCTGCACAGATATATTGCTTAATAGAAAGAAAAGAAAATTACAGAAGAGCATAAACTATAAACCTTTGCATTTACAAATCATTAAAGCACACACGTGTGTGTCACATTTCAACTTCAGTACCAATAAATCATATCTTATGATTCAAGAAATGTTCCAATTCAGTTCAGTGTCTCTAGGAACTTAAAGAGCACATTGAGTTTCTAGTTCTCAGGTGTGTTTCAGTTCCTTATAGGTGGAAACATTTCACAGGCTAAGATGGAAGCACCACAAAGTGTAAATTCATCTCAAATGCCGTGTACAGTGGAATAATTGCCAATAGAAGATATATGAAAAGACCAGCAAATGTTAAGATGAATTATATTTTTTGGCATCAAGCCAACTACACTATGGGGAAAAAAATCAGATTCATAAACTTCGTAAGTTACCTTTGCAATTCCTGCATCCCCCTGCTGTAAGTTATGGTGTTAGAGGACTGTAAAGAACTATTCAAATCAATGGATATAATTTCATCAGTTGCTTTGTGGAGTACTACATCAACTTCTTGTAACTGAGGTGATAGAGGGAGCTCAAATGTGAGGGGAACAAACATCAGCCCATCTTGAGTAGGATACATAGGGAATGCACCCCTCTGAAAAATTCAAGATGACTTGTAAGTTTCAAAATGCAATCATATATACATGTCAAATTTACCTGATATTTTTTATGAATAAACGATCACTTGGAGTACTAGCCACAACAAATCAGACCAAACTGAGATTTTCTCAGGACAAAAGTTACTAGACATCTCCAATTAAATAATTACAGCCATTTAATCTGTCATGGTTCTTTCACAAGTGCCAAAAGCCAAGAGAACAGTCAAAGCCTTTCAGATGAGTACAATTCAGAAATTTGCACTACACCAAGTATCAATAACACTAGCATTTTGATGAGGCATGTTTACATAACACAAAGTCTATGGTGTCACAAGGCCCTCTTACAAGTTACACTTCTTCCTTTTCTTAAATATTTTCTTAGCTACTACCACTGATCGCCTTCAATTATACAGAGGGCTCACCTTAGCAAAATCTTCTTCACGAGAAGGCTTCATAATATAACCGACAGTCACAACACTGTTCCCAATTGCCTGTTTTCCATGTGAAACATAAAAATTCAAACTTACAAGCAATATATAAGAAAACCTCTCCCTTTTCCTATGCATAGACCGATAAGCTGAAGAGGTTGTACAGAAAATAAGACAACTTCCAGGATGAAACCATTTTTTGAATGTGCAAGTATATTGAGAGCAATGGCGGACCCAGAAAATTCCGGTGGCAGGGGCCATAGATGAGCCACAAAAAAATTGTTAAACAAAAAACTTCGGAAAAAAGCATGTATAGATCAAAATTAAAATGGAGGTTCGTTTAATACTTTATAGGTGCTTTAATTCTTTCTCTAAACAAAATGAATGTCCGCCTCTTCATAGTTGCTATGAGTGTGCAGTGTAGTGGCCATACAAGCCCATGTGGGCTCCTATCAGCTAGCTTCTATCCAAATGACTAATAAAACTTGTTGCTTTGTCAAAACTTTGGAGGGGGCATGGCCATACTTGGTGCTGTTCCACCTCTAGAGAGCATATAAACAAAGTACGGCACATTCAAGAATAGTAAAATACGGAGACCGTAGGAATAGTAAAATATGGACAGCAGTTACTTTTTAAAACCTTTCTATTTATGTGGCAAATAGTCAAAGGCAACTCCTGTAGTTTGTTGATATAAACCATGCTTGAATTCTCACATGCACTGCTGCCTTCAACATCTGAAAGCAAAATAATTTTTACTTGAGCAAACAACAGGACAACATTGATCACAATGTTGCAGACAACTTTAGATATAAAACATTCTTATATCTAGAAGCCCCAACACCCGCACTAAGAATTATATAATGACAGTGTTCTAATGCAAGTTTTCCCTTGCCATACTTTAAAAAAGAATACTTAGTGCTGAAATACTCACTTGTGTATGCACACATGGGTGTAATATGGAATATATTATCAGAAGGCCCCATTTAAGCTCCTTAAACAGCTTCTCAAGTCAATTTTTCTACTTCAATATATAGAAATGTCCCAACTTCATAGAGAACTTGATTCCATTAATTTTTTTGGCTTTCACTAGTTTATTTATGCCTACAAAGAGAATTTGATGTGATATGTTCTTCCTGAGGAGATATTCCATTCAATTGAGAGAACTTGCAAAAACTTCTTGTACAATTTCCATTTGATCACAAGGTCATTCCCTATGAACCGATTTATACATACTAAGAAATAAATAAACAAAAAAAGTAATCCTAAATATCTGAACCTTTGTCCATAACATCAAATGCACCTCGAGAATTGTAATCATTCTTTTGTCAGAGGTACCAATATCAGGTTTAACAAGAACCAAAACAAGAAAATGGTGTTTGATACCACTTGATCAAGTCAAATTTGGTATGACACATGACAGACCTAAATTAGTAGACCTGGTTTTCATGCCATAGTGCTGCTAGTGCAGAACAAAAAGTCCTGACTCTCATTGTTGGGGAAAACATGAATTCTGATACTCACTCAGAATGGTGATCAGCCAACCGCATTTGCTTAGTTTAGTATAGATGTCTCTCTTCTTGTTAGAAACCAGATACAAAATACGGCCTCCAATGTTACTCCAAGCTAGCATGACCTCTCGTGTAGTATCATCTATAGAGGACGCATCCAAGATGAAGCAATGGATTGAATACTGCGTCGCCACCTCTTTAAGAATACTAACCTATAACAAGCAGACTTGGTAGTTAAGGATAAAGTTTGGGTAAACTATTACAGCATTTTGCTTTCTTTTTATAATTTATTTAATGTGGTATCAAAAGGGAATTTTATTGTTTTTACCAGCAAAAGCACAAATGAATTATAAAAACATTTAAAAGCGCTAAGTTGAAAAGAAATGGGAATTATACTATACACAGCTAAATGAATCAGTAAAAACAGTAGAGTGCGATAGTCAAATTGGTAAGCGCTCTAATGAATATCTAACAATAGTGTTATAATTCTTTCTTTCATTAAGAAAAGAATAATGTGCAAGGAAAATGAGAAGCTACCTTATGAGCTTCAAGACCTGGTCCATAAGAAATGCCCTGCAAAGAGAAGCCAATATATATCAAAAGACGAACAATTTCCATTTTGCTTACTACAGAATTGAACTTTTCCTTGGGAAATGTAAGATGCCCAGCACATAAGAGAATTATTTTCGAATACATAGAAAAAGCGGAAGAAGAAGAAGCTAGCGAAGTGATGAAAAGAAACTTATGCGAAATGTTGAAGAATTAGGCAGAGTTGGAACAAGAGAAAGTACAAGTAGAAGTAGTAGCGTACCGTAGGGATGTTGGAATAGCGGAGCTTACGGAGCAAAAAGTGGGCGTCTGGTTGGAAAGAGGCACAATTGCTGCTGCTATGAGAAGAAGAAGAAGAAGAATCGGGATACTGGAGTTGTTGTGAGGCCAAAAGTACAGACTCGTCCAGTATTACTCCTCCTACAACACCACCCACTCCCGCCATCTCTACCTCTCTCTCTCTCTCTCTCTCTCTAAATCTACTACTAATGGAAGAAGGAAGTAAGGAAGTAAGGAAATGTGGAGAAAGAAAGAGAGAGAAAGAATGTGAGGCGGTGCGTGCGTGCGAGCGAGCGAGGGAATGGAACCAAAAGCGGAGTGCGTAAGCGTTTTCTTTTTTTCGGTTACAAGGAGGGCCGAAGCCCAAGAAAAAACCAAAAAGAAAAACTACACTGGTCAGCCTAGCAGTGGGACAAGCGTAAGCGTTTTCGTTGCACTACAACTGCAATATGCCTCATTTGATCACCGCTTCTCGTCTCTCTGTCGTATCTTTAATGTACGTTCTTCTTCCTCCTGATGCCTCTTTCCTGTATCGCTTTTCTTTTCTTGTTTTTTTTTTATAAAAAAATTTCTTGAGGGCTCGAAATTTGTTTCATCTCCTTCCAGACACTCATTACTGTATATATAAAAAGAGAAATCGTTTTGGTAAATTGATTTCAAAAGGGTTTGGGTCGTTAGGAGATTAGACAAATGGGTTGGGTCCTTGGAACGCACCCTTCTGCTGGTTCTGGCCCATGTATATTCTCAAGAAATATCCAGTTGCGCTCTGCCCATGGTCCACTGGCCCATCATGGGATTTCATGAGAAGATCCAACCAACTTCATCATTATTAATAGCAATTTGCAAAGGAAGAAGAAAAAAAGTGAAAACAGTTTTAATTGCCATAATAATCATCAATACAATATACAATGCTTGCAAGTTGCCACAACAAAACTGTTACCACATCATCATTGATTATTGCCACCCTCACCCCAGAAGAGACTACAATACAAACAAACACTTTTATTCTTCGTAAATGGTTATTATTATTGTACACATGAAGATGGTAATGTATTATATGCAATGCAGCAGCAGCAGGCAGCATCCAAAACCAGATGCCGTGAACATGATCAACCATGTTTGTGTTGTTTTCCTGTAAAGAAAATGAAATGGATGCCAACATTTGTTCAATCATCAGAGTGCATTAATTTCATCAGCACTAGTTCAATTCATCAAGAGTCAATGAGGCGTTCCATAACCA
The DNA here is from genome assembly GCF_002207925.1 of Prunus avium. Next base: position 197,121 of record NW_018921696.1, on the reverse strand, counting down.
AGTTGACTACTGCGGGAGCATCAACCGTCACTGCAACCTTCACCGTGGGTTTATCAGACCATTCCGTCACTTCACCAAACCTAACCAAAGTAAAAAAGAGATCACGACTCCATCACTATAATTGGAACTCGGGTGGGGTCTTCTAACAACACATGCAAATCTGCCATGAACTCAATATTTCCATTATCAACAGCGAACAAGCATTCCATTCCATGCATGCAGAAGAATTTTACAAGTTTTCATCTTTTGCCTTTTTGAATTCAAAAACTTCTTTAAAGTACGGTATCATCTGTGCTATTTGACATCTCATCGTGGTAAAGAAGGGCCCCCTACCTTTTCTGTTTGTTGTACAAAATTGTGAGTCCTCTTGTGATGCCGTTTGTCTGTACTCTAACAACACCCTCTGTGTAAGTGATGAGTGAAGGATTAACAGCTGCAAGAAGTGCTGTGGGATCATGAAGGTAAACTCCTACACCAAGATTAAATCCACCATCAATATAATGTCTACAATCATTGTTATTCCACTGCTTTGAGTTGCATCAACACTTCAGTAAACTAACCTTTTGTGCTATAGGCATCACGATGGTAGGAGAAGTACACATCTAAAATTTTGCACAAGTACTGAGCAAATTTTCCATTTGACCTTGCCAACTTTTCCCGATCAGCATCTTCATGGGTCAGAATTACAGTAAAATATCATGCAGAAAGTATGATGATTTATGCAATAATTACAATCAAGCATGAAGTTTTCATCCAAGAATTTTATTTATCAACTGGCCATTTCAAACATACTGCTTTCATAAATGCCACAACAGTTTCCAGATAAATTACCGATTTGGCACACAACGGGAGTCCAAAAATTGTATTTTAAGATTTCCTGATGAACTACAAAAGGAAGTAGATTGTGTGGAAGTTTTTGCATGAAGGCTAATTGAACTCCTAAAGCCTCTGTGTCAAAAGTGTTCTCAAAGGCTACGCTTTTCAGAAAACAGATCTTAGTATTAGTGTTATTTCATTTCAAAAATAGGTAAAAGAAACATAAAAACAAACATGGCTTCTTAAAGACATTGTCCAGCACCACCTATTATTTGGGATATGGCATGTTGAGTTCAGATAGTTTCTTTGATACTGCTACAAGAAACAGTACCTATGTGAAATCTGTTTCATGAGGAGGACAACATATAATGATTGGTCCAATGATTCAAAAATTGAATAAAAACCTCCGAGGATATTAATGCAGATGGTCATGGCCCATGGGTAAGAAAAATAGGTTTTTCGGGATACAATTTATAGTACAATAAAAGAAGCAAAAAAGTTTATTACATTTAGAAGACACACAGAGTTAGGCTCTACAATCTACATTGACCAACTATAAAACAGAAACCATATTTTTGACTTGAATTTGTAGGATACTACTTTGAGATCACAAATATGGAGTATACTTACTATTAGAAGGCATTTCTTTGATAAGTATGTATGTTTTTCATCAAACATCAATAACAATGAAGAATAAAAATTTCCCAATATAGTACCTGTCAATACAACTTGATGGGTAACATTTATCCCCACACCCAAAATATCTGCTCCACTTGTAAATACCATATCTGCAGCATCTGGATCCCCAAATATCTGTTCGCGGATTGCATCCAAGGACATTATTATCAACATCTATTTAAGTAGATCATGAAGATATTGCCATAGAAACTTCCAAAGCTTAAGTTCAGGTGGGAGATGAATAAGCCCAATCAAAATATTAGTCTGGCTGATATACAATAGAAAATGAAAAGGTTGTAGCTGATTTGGAACTAATGGTATTCCACAATAACAAATAAACCCAATAAGTAGGCAGGAACTGGACAGATAATAAACTGAATTCAAAGCTAGTTACATGCATAAACTCGAGCTGAAGTCTTGAAAATTTTGAATCTGAAATGTGTGTGTGTAAATATATGTATATAGTTTAAGCAGCTTACGTTGGCCTCTGCTGCTGGATTCACATTCCCATTGACTGCAAAAGCACCACCAAGAAGAACAATCTGCCCAATGTTCTTTGCAAATGCAGGTTCTAGTTGAGTAGCCTGTATCAATGGATACTCTGTTACAAAAGATTAAGAATAATTGTCACAACACAAAAGCATGCAATGCATCAAGAATCTGACCAGTGCAATATTTGTAAGTGGGCCCAATGCTACCACAGTGACTTTTCCAGGGTAAAGGTTTGCTTGTTCAACCAGAAAAGCTGCTGCTGACTGTTCAATTGGCTTTCCTTTTGGTGGGGGGAAATTTTGGTTGCCAAGTCCATCCGCACCATGAACAAAATCAGCAATACGAAGTTTTGTACCTTTCTTTTCATGGAAAAGATGAAATGATTGATGAGTTATGGATTTTATTCATACATCAGCTTGTCTATAAGCAAGAACATAGTGAGGCTTGCTAATTGAGGTTCAGTTGGTAAGTGATTTTAATGCAAGAAATAAAGCTGAAAAACAGCTGCCAAAGGAAATGGATAGGAAGTTTCTTACTAAATCTGCAAACAGTGATCTCAGGTTATCCCTTCATTCATTTACACATTGTGCATAAATAGAGGTAGATTACCATCAAGAAACTAACCACATGTCAGTAGGGTAGCACTACGCTGTGTGTGTGCGTAACTATATTTTAGTCAATATATAAGAAAAATATTTCAAATTGGTTTATAGATGCATTTCCAATTGGCTTCCTATATACAATTTCTTATGAAAGGACATGTCGGACTTTCTAACTGCTAAATATCGTTGTTTGTTAAAAACCATAAAAATATAAATAAATAAAAACAGACGAGTTAACTAATTTATAATCACCATTCAGTGCTGGTTTTAACTTTTATCACACAGGCGCACATTAAAAATGAAGACACTAGAAAAAGAAAAAAAGAGCTCGGGGCACAGAACAATAGGAGGAAGACAAGAAGAAAATCTCTGGGCGGAAGTTATGAAACTGACGGAACATATATACAAACTTTAAGAACCACTAATAGATTAATTTATTGATAAGCGAAGAAAACCAAATAGGATGAGAACTTACAGTTATTGTGACATGAGATCCTTCAGCCACAGGAATATCAGTTCTCCCTGCAACCTCCAACTAAACCAAATACAAAAACAAAAAAACAGGGTATAATTATTTTTTAATGAGCAACGAAAACAGTGAATGAAATGCCTAATCCAATGCTAGAATATACAAGGAAAAGGAGATGAAGGTCAACATATAGTACGCAGAACAAGACACAAAAAGGCAATAAGTGTACCAAATGCAAGGCATTTCTTGTGGCCAGAGTCGTATAAACGTTTCCATATATGGTAGTAAGTCCAATCACTTCCACCTCCGGGGATTGTAATGCCACAAAGATGGCCATGGCATCATCTGCATGCATAACGCAACGGTATTACTAAAAACATAAAACACAAAAGCAGAATCCTCCATTTGGTTGCCAATAATATAAAATTGCACAGGAAAATGCATTGGCCTGAAGCAGCAATGGACGGCTCTGCAGCAGCACTGGGTTCCTGAGTCCCAAGTGATTATGAAGAAAAGTCCTAGATTTATCAGAATCTTGATCTTCTTAAGTTGTTGTTTTTAGAAAAGAAAAGAAGTGAAATTGGTGGCATTGGCATCCCAACCTGAAAATTTCCCAGGGATGGATCATGGATGCCCTAGGCCTATTCAATACCCGGATTGATATTCGTTCAATCGCAAGCAAATTGAAAAGGTATTGTTGGTGGTGACCAAGTGGAGATAGCCAAAGTTGGCTCCTTTACTGATTAATTAAAAAAAATTCTAGATGCTGATTAATTAATTAGTGGGCAAGGAAAGGGAGAAGCAGCACGAGCATTAATCCGCTTAATTGGAATCTGACGGATCCATTAGTACCTACATGGCTACATGGAGCAGGGCCCACGGCAATCCATGAAAGCTTGAAGCTTGAATTAATTTATAGATGTTGGTAATAAAGGTCCAGAATTGGAATAGTGTTGGAAGAAAGATGAGATTATTATGAGATAGGATTTGCAAGAAAGTGAAAATGTGAAGGAATTATTACCGATGCCAGGGTCGGTGTCAATGATGATCTTCTTGGGTTCAGTCACTGCCATTGTCGACGAGTGTGAAACAGTCAAAAGGAAAAAAAGACTTAACTACTTATTGAGGACGCTCGCTCGCTGCTACTGCCTCTGCCTCTGGCCTGGCCCGCTGAAGATGCAGATGAGGACTGTTTGATTGATTGATTGATTATTTGTACCAGAAAAGAAACTATGAGTTGGAAAAAGAAAAACAAACACTGAGTATGAGAGAGACTGAGAAAAAGTTATTATTATTCTAAGCACCCTGCACTGCTGCAGTTGGTCCACTCCTAAAATAAAAAGCTAAAACAAACAAACAAACAAACCGCACAACAACTGACGCAGATCCCATATGCTTGTTTTGATAAGCTATTAACGGCTATGAGGGACCACGGCCCCACTTGAGAACTGATGGCATTTCAGAAAATATATCTGAAAATAATGGGTATGTTGATAAAACAATGATGACCTTCCCCCTTACCCTCTCTCCCTCCGTTAGATTTTTGAAATCATTTCCTTTTCAGATCTGCTGTTTCCCTTGCTTAACACTCACTCACACACGCAGAGTGAGGTCTTCATACGCTATGAACCGATCGTTGTCGTCAAAACTCGCCAAGAAACCCTCTCCGGCTCCGTCTCCGGCACCGGCGACGGCGAACAAGAAGAAGAAGAAAAAGGAGCAGAGCCCTCGAAATCCATTACAGGATCTCAATACCAGCAGCACCATTAGCAATAGCAACAATGGCAGCGAGGCTTCTTCTTCTATCTCTGTCGAAGCCCCTCGAGGTTGCCTCAGGTTCTTTCTCTCTCATTCTTCTTCTTCTTCTAATTCAAAAACTCCTATTTGTAGGCCTAAAATACTGCCCAAAACCCCTAAATCGGCTCCTGTTGTAAAGCCTTCAAGGCCATCAAAATATAAGGACAACCGGTCCAAATGCAATGCTTTGGAAAACCCAGAGAAACTCACATTCCGGAATGCGCACAAATTTAAGAATAATTCTTCTTGTTTGTACCAGTGGCAGTCTGGGAACAAACCCAGTTCTAGAAGTGGACATAAGATGAAAACTTGCTCAGTTTTAAACTCAAATGGAAATTCCCGGAGTAAGTTCGAATCTAGGTCTGTGGTGGAAGGTATTGTCAGGGTGGTTGGTAATGCCGGTCAGCCCACTGAGCTCAAATCATGTGGTATTGATGAAAATTTTACACCTTTGAGTAAGATAGTGACAGGGTTGGGTTTGGACTCCAAAACTGTTAAGGATGAAGATTTGCAAGAGAATTCTAGCAAAAGTAATAGTAGAACTCCACCAGTTCAGGCCTCTGTATCTCCAGAGATACAATGTGGATCGTCTGCGGTGTCAACAGCCACACGTGCTTGTTATGCTACTGGCCATGTTCTTTCTGGGATCACTGACAAGAGGAAGTGCAGACCTAGAGGAATTCTCAATGTAGGAGAGAATGATTCAGGTTTCAGTAAAGGGAAGGCTTTAGGCAGTTTTGAGGATGATGATGACGATGGTGATGATGATGAAACTGGAAAAGGAGTTTTTGGCAATCTTGATGCTTCTATGGTTCCTTTACCTACTGAAGCTTCAATGCATTGGCTGTTATCACCGTGTAATGAGGAGGATGAGGATCACAAGGAGCATTCTGAAAATAGTTTTCAGAATTCTGTAGAGTCTGTCAATCTTTATTCTCCATTTTCAACCTCAGGTCATCATGGATTTTCTTTAGATGTATGTAACAATACTAATATGGGAAGTACTACTAACTGTAGCCGGAGGAGTACTTCAATTTCTCCAAGCTATCAAGAAGTGTTAGAGCCCTTAAATACCGATCCTGTTTTGTCGTCTCCCCCTTGCACACCTGGTTGCGAGGCTCTAACCTTGAAAGACGAAAGAAAATACCGTTATGATTATGGCTGCGATAATTCTCCATTCTCTATGGTTTCACTGGGTAGTGAAAATGTTATTCGTACTCCTCAATCACACTCAAGTATGGACAATCAAAGGAAACACTACTTTGATTCTGAACTCGGTTCAGTGGCTGAAGCTATTCGGATGGCAAGCTTGTCCCCAAACGGTAATGTATTAATTGAGGATCAGATTGATTCAAGTTTCCAGTTTGACTGTCTAACTACAACTTGCAATTCAATCAGTCGATTTCAGAAAGTTTTGGATGATCGGGCTTACTGGCTTTCCAACTCTACACCAGAAAATGTGTCACAATCCGAGATGAGGATATCATGGAGAGAAGGGTTAGTGAGTCGTATCTACGATATGGATGAAAATGATTGCTGCAGATGTTTGTCAGACGAAGAGGAAGATATCAATGGCTGCAGCAGTGATCGCTTAAAAAAAACTTGTCAGAGTCCTGAACTCAATATCAATGTTGGGAAAGATCAGATGTTAAGTTATAATTCTCGGTCCGGTGAACTGTTGGATGATGAAGCAGGAGCGGGGAAAGTTGAAGAAGGCTTTCCTTCTCAGTCATCATGCGTGTGTGCTGAGTCCATAAGCACTGATGGAGGTGGCCTGCTTGCTTCAGGGGATTCAGATTGGACTCTGTGCTACAAGAACGAGTTGTTCCATGTATAACTAGTTAGTCTTGCAATCATATTAGAGCAAGTATGGCAATCTCTGATCCAAAGTGGTTTTTTTTTTCACCCGGTTAAAGGACCACTGTTGTATCCTATTCTTTCCATAGTTTAGTTTCAGTTGTGTATCATATAAATTCCCATTCAATTGAGATATTTTACATGAAATGCATTTGTAAGTTTTATAGGAAACTTAAGAATTGTTACATGAACTCTTCAGCAGTCGGTCAAGGAAAGGAACAAGGAACTTCTATCTCCGTTGTCATGTGAACGAATTTACCCACATCATTATTCATTTGGCAGTAATAAGCGGTAGGTGAGCATGGATTGGATACCTCAAATGCGGATTGAAAGTTAACCTACCCCTAGAATGTTGGATGAAAACTCTGTTTAGAATAACAAATCGCAAATTGGAAGAATATATAAATATTTTAGGTGGAGATTGGACATTTTATAGATCATTAGTTGGGAATAGATTAGTTAATGCCATGAACAAGATTAAATGAGAAAAATGAAAGAAAAAAACAAAAGTAGACGCCTAACATTAATAAGCACTTGGAGGGTCAAATTCCCTTTTTCTAAAGTGAAAAAAGAAAAGGGTAACTTGAACAACGATGTTAATGCATTTAGGAAGAGACGATGTTAACTAGTAATCTTCCTAATAGTATACTATGCATTATTATTTTTGGTTACATAAGGAGTTCCGAACCCGGGTGCCAGTTGAGGGGAAAGATGCTGCCAAACCACCCATTGGCCTAGTAGTATTCATTTTGTAGCTCATAGTTTTGTATATTAATGATTTGAAGCTCATAGAAATTTTCCAAGAGGATTAGGTGAACGAGGAGGCCAAGAGAAGATAAGAGACACCACTTTGTCAAATATTCATTCCACCAACCATGCATTGCCGACTCTGTTCAGCTGCTTCACTCAACATGAATTTAAGACGTACGGTTGCTGCTGCCTGCTATATTTGGTAATTGGTATATACTATATGCGCGAAGGATGATTAATTTTGACTTAGGCTAGAATTAATCGAACTTATTAATTATTATGATCATTACATAAACAGGTGAAGTGATTAGAGTAGAGGGAATGTCACATGGGCATGGATGGACAGTAATAGTATAGTGGACTAGCTCAGCTAGAAAGTTGATAAGCTCGTGTGTGTGACTGAGTTTTTAAGTTTGTGTCTCTTTCTTGCAGTTGCTGATAGATTTTGATAAAGGATCCATCGAGATAAGAAATCTAACTGGCGATCATTGGCAGAGGTCGGAGGAACTGGGCAAGTAGATAAGCTTTGAATTTTAATTTGACATGGCCATGGGCCAAATTTCAAATGTCATATGCCAAATGGTTGGACAAACCTTTGAAAAGCTTGACCAAGTAAGCAAAAACCAGATATGCTTCTTAATTGCAATTCTTTATTTCATTTATACTTAGATAAAACCCAAAAATAAACAAGAAGATGAGGACGATGATGAAGCGGGCGTAATGTGTTTCTTATTTAATCGAATTTCAAGGTTGATTTAGCATATGCTGAGTCACACTATTAGACTTTGAATTGGATTGGATTGGATTGGATGATATTATTAGTTGGCCGGGCGGAGGTAGGGGGCGGCATTTGATTAGTTTCCCTGTAAGTTAAAGTCAAAAATAAAAATGGCGTGTTGGACTTGCATTCCATTCCATTCCAATGGTGTGTGTGTTGATGTCCCTTGTTAGTACAAGAAAAGAATATAATATGAATATATATATATATAAATTTGATGATGCAGTTGAATGATGGCTGATGAAATGATGCATGTCAAAAACTAACCAAATGACCAATAAAGACCAAACCAACCAACGAGTAGAACAAAAAGACTGGGTGGCTGGCAAGGGTAGACTTTCATTTATAATAGAATAGTAGAAGAACTTTTTCTTCCTTGTTCAATATATATATATATATATATATATATATATATATATATATATATATATATATATATATTTATGTATATATTGCAAATTCTTGCTGCTCTGCTTGGTAATATATCTTCATCATTAATTAAGATCAATCAATGGAAGGTCTGATTCCAATGGTGTACAAGGCAATGAAGAGGAACAGAACTCGCCGCCAATACAGCAGCCTCTCATCATCATTATCATCATCAGCATCAGCATCAGCAGCTCAAACTAATTACAACATCGCCGACTTCTACATTGATCCTAATCAAACTAATTACGTATATGTGCCACCACCTCCTCCTGCTGCTTCTTCTTCAACTCCTCATGATCATCATCGTCGTATATTTAATGTAAACAACAATGGTGGCTTTTCTACAGTATCTGCCCCCCTGGAGCACAAGTCATCATCGTCCACAAACAACATAATCAACGGTCAAGTAATTCAACACCGACGACACAAATCTGTTTCTGTTTCTGTTTCTGCTCCTCCAAAGCAACTTGTCCGGTTTCGGAGCCATCGAGGAATCTTCTCATGCATGACTTGTGGTGAGGTGCCTAGCTAAGAGCTGATTAACAACGTATACCACCTGCCTGCACTAGAATTAATAGATAATAATTTGATTATCAAGCTTAGTTAACTTAATGTTGTAATGAATACCTCTGCACTCTGTTCCTCCATTGCCTCTGTTTCTCTGCTTTCATAATTTCTCCATCTGCCAAATGCAAATCTATAAGAAATGTTGTGATGCTGGCCTTAATTAGGATTTTGTATTTTATTTCTAACTTAAATGTCTGCAATATTCATACCACCATGGCACCATGGCACCATGCATGTGATTGATATTCCAGTCTTACACAGCTGATCACTTGATCACAAAAATTAATTAATTAATTAATTATTGATGAAGCCCGGTCGGTCATCAATTATGATGATGGAACATTAATCCATAGTATACAAATTAAACTCGTTTCATATGAGTCTAGAAACTGGAAATTGGCAAACTTTGGTCAGTCAATGGTCGAATGCAGATCAAAGGTTTTGTTGTTGAGAGAAGGAAAAACAAAAACAACAGAGTTTTGGAATTATGTATTAATCCTTGTAATCTATTGGAAGGAAAAAGAAAAAGAAAAAGAAAAAAAGCAGCAGGAATTTATATAAGAAGAAAGAAATGAATTGATTCATCCAAAACTTAAACAAACTCTGAGACTGAGAGAAGGAGCTAGTCTGATTTCATGAGCTACAGGCTATGCACCAAAAGCATAGTTGGATGGATGAGCAGCAAATGAGATGATGGCGAGACAGACAGACAGAGATCTGAGATCAGAGATCTGAGATCTGAGATTGCATTGCATGCATATAGATATATCATGAATGTGTTTGTTGATGGTCATCTAATCATAATGTCATATATTAATTGTACCAAAAATATTGAAGCAGAATAAGTAGATGACCATCAACAAACATATTCACTGCTCCTGCAACTGTATTTTACACTTCGTCCCTCAACTTTGAGCTTTCAGTGGATTCCAAGTCAGATACCATATCATATAATCATACCATACACGAATTTTTATTATGTTATATATATAAAAAGGAATATGCCCAGTATCATTCCCTTACTCCCTTACAGGAGAATATACTTGAGAATAAACTTGTCTTACTGGTTGGTAGGAATGGGAGTTGGAGGATGGAATACACATTCATAATCATCAACTTATTATCAAAACTTTGATTGATTAAAGGAGGCAAGGCAATGATATTAGATTGTCATTCCAAGATGTATCTTTTTTTCTTCAATAAACTTGGGGATTGCTAAATGAATCAAATGGAACACTAAAATGACACAAGCACCAAAAATATAAGTAGGAGGTATGGATAAATAAGAGGTGAATTATATCATATATGTCAAAAAGACAAGATGTAAGACTCTACAAAAATAAATAAATAAATTTATCATATTTTAAGGGAGCTAATATAGACACTCCAAACTAATCATTACGCACTTCTCCGTTATTTTTATTTTATTAGAGGAGCGGGTGCTATTAGAAATTGCATTTGTAAAGTGAGACAAAAAGAAAATAAAACTAATTAAAAGTCTTATTTTACACAGTCAATTACATGATACGTATATATATAGAACAATTACTATTATAAATTATGTATGTAATACGTATCATAAAAAGACTCCAAGTATCTTGTTGTTTTTAACAAATGCAAAGTTCAGCCCAAATATGGCTAACAGAACATCAAAGCACTCTTGCAAAAAGTCAGTCGCAGGGGTGCGGAGGTCTAATAGGCCGATCATGGGAAAGCATCGTATGCGTGTGTATGTCCTAACGCTCTTATCTTTTCTTGGACAGAGTAAAATGTCAAACAATGTTAACAGGTTAATTTATGTCATTAAATTATTGAGCCTGCCATGAGAATGAGAATGAGATTGAGATTGATCAGCCGGCCACCCCATTTGCCCAATCTATATATATATATTCACTAATGGGGATGGGAAAAGAAATAAAAGAATCTACTGTGAAGATATATAATTTCATTTGCGCCCAACTTTCCTTCTTTTGGAGAAAATCAGGGTGCAAACAGAAGAAGGAAAGCAAACAAAACTTGGTGTCCAGTTTTCACAACGACCACTAAGAAAAAAAGGCCAACCTATCACCAGCTATTGTCTTGACAACATAAGGAATCCGCAAGTTAAATTCCAGTAATCATATTAAATACAAAGGGATCTGATAACATCAAGAACAAGAAAGCGTATATAACCATGTCAACCTCTTCTAAGGAATTACCAACAATTCTTATTTATAGAGAGATAGAGAGATAGAGAGATAGAGAGTGAGAGAAAGGGAGGCAAGTAACACAAGTTACAAGCCTACAAGCCTACAAGCATGGGCATGGATAGGCATTGGCATTGCCTTTCTCTCTGCCTGCTTCTCGTCCTCGTATTACCTAATGCCTATGCAGCAAATGATGCCCCAGATTTGAAGAGTAAGCGGCTTTGCAGCCAGTGCTCCAAATGTGATTCAAGTAAATGCCCTGCAAGTGAAGCCTACCCCCATATGACAGCATTTGATGACACTCTTATTGCTGGTGCTTTACAGTCTGACTATGTGGACTTGAATGACAAAGGAATTTACTCAGTGCCAGATATCAAAGGTGGCCAATCAGCAAAACTAAATGCTTATTTTGGCTGGAAATCTACTTCTGGTTCAGCTTCTGGTTATCACAGGTGAGTGATCCTATTTTTGACCTTAATGTGTTCTCTGAAACTAAGGCCAAAAAAAAATTGAACAAAAGAAGAGCATGGGATTATAATATATAGACAAACGATTACCTAATGCCTCAACGAGGCTCTCAACCTGGTAGCACTTTCTTTTCTCTGTATATTCCCATACCTAATGGAAGTGATTTGATCTCAGGCTGTAATACTATACCAAACGACTGAAAAGTCCATTAAGCATATGCTCTTTTTCGTTGTGCGCTCCCCAGGTTTAGCAACTACATGGACAAATGTTCAGGTGGACAAACTTACCTCACTGTGGACAAGCATGGCAAGGTTAGTCTTCAGTTGTTGAGCTCGCTAAAAAACTTGGCAGAGGCTGACTGGAAATCAATTAATCCACCCAAGAAACTAAATCACCGCGAGTTCCGCTTCTGGGTCTCTCGCAGTACAGGAAAATGCCTCACTGTATTTGGAGGCAACACAAAGAAACGAACTGTAGGTGTGGCCGAGTGCAAGTTTGATGGCTCAAACCCGTACCAGCTGTTTGCCTTCCGCTTTCATTACCACAAAGCCTTCTGTTGTTGCGGTGTTCACAATGAGTGATGAATTATGTTTTAAAAGAGCCTAAACTCAAAGCTCTAACAATTCAAAAATAATGATTGCTATACTCATAGCAAAACTACATCATTTCCATCACAGGGTATTAGGGTCCAAATCCTTAAATTTGTGGTGTATGACTAAATATGAATTTGTAATATGTGAGATATATTGACACACAATGCTATTTCCTGTAATAAAATATTATAGAAGTTCCAAACTATGTGGCTTAGCCTTAATAACTGTTAGGAGGAAGAATTTACCAACAACCCTGGAATATTACAGTTTAGCACCAACCCCACTCAAAGTACAAACTATTCATCACAATATCATGGTTGGGCATTGGCAGAGACATATGGTATCGGTTCCTGCCTATCTCCAATGCCATTCAAGCAAGGTGGTCTGGCCGCTCCATAGTAAAAGAAGGCCATCACTTTTGACAACTCATCTCCACTTCGAATTGCTGAACAGATTTTTTAAAAAAAAGGAGCTGAAAACATGCTGCAAATCAAAAGCAAAAATCAGATGCACATTCTCTAAATAAAAATTACCTTTCTCACGATATAAAATCTTCCCAGCCTTAGTAAAGATGATCTCAGGGAAGACAGACACTTGGAGAGCAGATACCAAATCATGCTCAGTAACAGCATCAACTGCAATACACTGTTAAATATGAAAAACAAATATTAGCAATAATGACCAATAAAGGGGGTGAAAGGTACTAAAGAAAGCATACGGTAGGCTGTAGCCTTACTCTTGGTGAAGGTAGCTTGCAGTTCCATATGATGTGTACAGCCTTCTCCAGTTCATTCCGAATCTTTTCATTTTCTTTTGGTCTGAAGAAGGAAAATTTTCAAATAAGAAAAATATGATATAACAATTTTCTCATAGCAAATACAACATAAATACAGTGTCATGAAAGAGTTCCAAATTGGGCAGTGTCCAGGATTGGAACTGTCAGATGATATCAACAACCGTTGGTTGGTTGGAGGCCTCTTTGAATATCCTAACTTCGTAACAAAGAACTATAATTTGGAAACAAGGTGCTGAAATCATAAATCTTAACAAGGACAAGGTAACATAGCAAGAAATAAATAAAAAAGAAGAAGAAAAAGGAAAAGCAAACCTTTTATAGCGATTATGTACAAGAATGATTAAAGGGCTGATGTCCTTGAAAACAGTCTCTTCCCATTCTGCAGTTACTACATCTTTAATGGGGCGAATGTAATTATCATCCTGCCACACTATTTCATTGTCGCTATCGTCATTATCATTGTCATCCTTTCTTGCCGTATTATTCTTGATAGTAATCTTGTCAAAGAATTGATCCAACTTGAAACCCCGCCCATCCGCATCGTCAGGCCATTCAGGATCATCCTCCTCCACAACAAGAGGATAATTGGCCAGAAGTTGTTGCACCTTCTTCGTCCTTTCAATAGGGTCTAACTCCTCTTCAACATCAGGGTTGGTATCTAAAACTTGTCTAATTTTGTTTCTCCACTCGCGTCTCTCTTCAGAACCCATCAAATAGGGATCATCTTTGTCACCTAAACAAGGTTCGTCCTCCTCATCAGAGTCATTAAACGGCTCTCCCTTTTCTTCATCGGAGCCGACCTTCTCAACAGTTTTAGAAGCATACAATCTAGTTACTTCGGAGCTACCACCACCATGTGTTGGTACACTGGTGTTCTTCATCCATATTCTGTTTTCATTAGCTCGAATGTCTTGAGACTGAGAACCTAAAGAAGCTAATGAAAGGGGTACTATGAATTTGTTCTGTTTTGGTGATGAGAAGAGATATGGAAGCCTCAGGGTATGTTGTAGAGCCATTTCAACACACAATCAGTTTGCAGATATCTGAAAAGGCAAACATTTTGTAACTAGTAACTAGTAATGTAATGGTTCACAGTAAATGGCAGCTAGAGAATCAAAATGCATATACTTATACGGCAGACAAAACACAAGTTTAATTCATTCAGAGAGTTCTCTCTTCTGTCCTCAGTCAGTCGTCTCCATTACAATTTACATGGTACATATCCAATCCAATTCATTCCATCTCTGTAAGAAAGGGAATTGAAGAAGAAAAATAACAAGAAAAAGCTGACTAACCTGGTAAGTGTATGATGATGTTCCTTCGTCTTCTTTCTTTCTTATTTTGACACAGATGAGACGAGCTTGGCATCAGAAACCAAACCCCAGCCCAGCAGCAACTAAGAGCCTAAAACCCCATATGCCAAAGCAGTGCCCGTAAATGTTAAATCAGATAAGGTAACGTGGATGGTTACTGTTAACCAAAGGGGAAGAAAGCTCCGTCGGAAAAGAGAGCGGTGAAGATGGATGTTTAAAATAAAATAGCCCATGAGATGAGCTGCAAACTTTATTTGGGCCTCCGCTTTCGACTTTTCCGACAGTTTGGGTTTAGGTCCTCTTCCTACTTGTTTTTAATTCCTACCGCCACTTTGGGCCTCCACATTTTTCTTACCACCTTAATTCGAGGTGTTGACTATAACCATTATTAAAGCATAACACATGCCTTAGAAGATCTATAATGGCTTCCTTAAATCACCTTCTTAAACAAATTTTAAGGAGGAATTGGAAAAATACAACTTCAACCATGCTCCCTATCCACCTCCTAAAATAGGGAGACCTCTAAGAGCTCCTAAATCTAAAGAGAGAGAAAGGACTCTTAGAGCATCCACAATCATACTCTCTATTTTTTAGTTAAATTTTAGCTAAAAACATATAAAAGTTATCTTAGGAGTTCTCTAGAAAATTTAAACTCCAATCATGCTCTCTAGTTTAGGGAGTCATAAATGCTATAACTCTTTTTTAATTGGTCCATTTTCTATTAAAAAAATAATATAAAAAATAGTTAGCATTAATTAAAGATTTGAAATACTCATTAAATAAAGCAGTATTAAATTATAGGTAGTCACTAAGAGTCATTTCTCTCTCCTCAGATTTAGGAGCTCCTAGAGATCTCCCTATTTTAGGAGGTGGATAGGGAGCATGGTTGGAGTTGTATTTTTTCAATTCCTCCCTAAAATTTGTCTAAGGAGATGATTTAGAGAGTCCATTGTGGATGCTCTTAGTAGCTACCTATAGTGCTTCGTTGTATGCATAGTTTAAACTTTTAATTAATACTAACTATTTTTTTATATATATTTTTTTTTTATAGAAATGAACCAATCATATTGAATTAAAAAATAACTTCAGTATTTATGACTTCCTAAATTAGAGAGCATAATTGGAGTTCAAATTTTATAGATAGCTCCTAAAATAACTTTTGTGTGTTTTTAGTCAAATTTTAACTAGAACATAGGGAGCATGATTGTAGATACTCTTATTGACTAACCATAGTTAACCTTCACCTTAGCATTTATAAGAATCAATCATTAGAACAAAAAAAAATATCAATAAAGTTTTTAGATATTTATAAAAATACCCAATCCTAGACATGTATTTATAAAAATACCCAAGCACTATTTAAATATAGAAACATACCCAAAATGGATTTTGGGTATGTGTGTAATGATGGGTTTTGGGTATGTTTATAAATGGGTTTTGAGTGTGTGTAATGATGAGTTTTGGGTATGTTTATAAAGTGTTTTGGGTGTTGGGTATTTTTATAATTTCAGCCCCCATTTTTGGTATTTTAGTGAAACTCCCTAAAGTTTTTAGTATAATTTTAAGAGTGGTGCTATTGGTATCACATTTATTGATCATATTGCTACTTTTAATCACTTAAACTACTAGCCATTTTATTTCTTACCACGAATCATACCACATTTTTTTCTCTGTGTCCCATCTTTACCATTTTATATTGATTTAATTCTTATCGTCTCCCTCTATGTCTCTATGAAACAATGGGGAGACGTCCTATTACGTTCTTGACTAGGGGTGACAGCTCATATGCAACAAAGCCTTCTATACCTTTCGCCAAACTCACCCAACCTCATTAGTCATTACGATGCATTCACCATAACGATCTGTCACAGCCTACCTAAAATGCAAAGAAAGAAAGGCAGTATGCATATCAACAACTAGGAAACCAGGCAACCACCACAAAAGTAAAAAGCCAAAAATGCAATGTTCTACATAAATAACTAGATCAACAAGCCAATACAAGCAGCAAGTTTTAAGACATTATAGGTAAATCCAACATCTCAGTATCATGGTTGAGTAGAGATGGAAGGAGCCAAGTAAAGAATCCATCATTAGTCTCTCCCTTCAATCTCTGCAATGAGTACTCCACCAGCAAATTCCAGAGATCACCAACTGTCCATTCATGTGACAGTATCCATTGAGTTACCTACTCCGGACAAAGTGAAAAAATTAATAAAAATAAAAAATAAAAAAGCTATACATAGGAATAGAGGCTTAGCACGAGTTGGGTGTGGAGCCAATGAAAATTACATACCTGGTCTAGGTTTTGCAATGCCTTCATGCCAAATGTGTAGTACGAAATGAAAGGTCTTAGTGCCTGAAACAAATGCACCCAGATAATAGTCATTTTGTGTCACTGATCCTTTGTTATATTTATTTACACACAGACATAGAATCCTAGCGAAAATTGTCTGAGTAAGCTAAAGATGACACAGAATCCCATTTAATTGCTTTTTGAAGGCTTAAGATAAAACTACCTGAGAGGCAGCAAGCCACTGAATTATGGTCTTCACTTCAGGGTCTCCTCCAAAAGCACCACATCCCCAATTCCCAGTTGCAATCCCAACATCATCCTCATTATCAAGAGACAGGATCTCCTCAGAATCTCTGATCACTTTGTGTACAGATTTTCCTCCACACGTTTCAACAGAAGTTATGCTAGCTCCATGACTCTATAGAAAAGCAAATGTAAAAATTCAAAACAAACAAATTTCAAAGTGGAAAGAGCAAGTTTGGACACTGCTAAACCAAACATAAACTTCAAAAAAAATTCTACATTAAGAACTCAGCTAAAGTTAGTAATGCAATATCATTTCTAAATGTAGAGCATCACCTAACTAACACACACGCACAAACCAAGATGAAACTGATAGAAAACTCATACCAAAAGATTATTACTGTATACGTCATTGGAGTCTTTAACATCTGAATGAGGCTGAATTCCAGAACACCCACTCTCTCGAAACAATCTCTTGTACTGCTGATATTTTGATTGATGAAAAAAACCACAGAATGCCTTATTATTCTCCCTGTAGGAACCAACAAGTTGGAGAGATAAAATTTCGGATTAAGAAAATGTTATATGAAGGATCTGAAATCCACACAATTGGGATAATGATCCAACATATTCAAACATCACTGAGAAATTTAAGGCAAGGATTTGGAATTAGAACAAAAAAAGAAAACCACGGTTTAGGTGTGCTACTCTGTTCCTGTGAAGAGTTTCCAATAATAGTAATTTGGATTTAATGAGAATTTCAGTTTATGCTTGAAGCCTTCCTGGAAGTTACAGGGAACATATTGATTACGCGTCGAACCAAAACAAAATACTTTTTCTTGGTGGGTGTGATCCATTGGACATAAATCCAATTTTCCAATTTATAATAAAACAATGAAAAAGTCTTTGACTAGATAGATCATGGATTTCTGTTCTGGAAGTAAGACTATTCAAAAGATCAAAACTGCATGGAAACCCCATTCTATGTAGTTTGAATTATATTGTCTTATTCTCCATTGAATTCCACATGTTTCTAGTAATATGTGTGCACTGAAGTAAAATATACATACCGGAGGAGTAACTTTTGTTCGTACTGTCTCATCCCTGGGCTGCATAACGCATCTATTGCAATAATTCTGATTTTACGTCTTCTAAGAGAGTCTGTATCCCTTTTGTCCAGATAGTCACCAGAAAAACGAAAGGAAGAAGCATACCTACACCACTTAAAAAGATGGTAACACATTCGGAAATCAATAGCAATAGTAACCAAGTTAAATAAGTGAAGTTAAGATATTTAAGTTAAACTTAGAAAATCCCCTGCCATCTCATAGAATTAATGCATACATCAAGTTTAAGAAAGAACCAAATTTGAGTCATTATATGTTTCTACACATGCATGTATGAACAACATATGCTCAACTTCTCTAAGAAAAATATATACATTAATATTTTCTAATACAAAGAAATAAGCAAACAATAGGCTATCAGTACTCACCCTGTATAATTTGAAAACCTTTCTGCACCAATAATTTCTATAGCCTCATTATCTGCCATGGAAGGCATGAACAGCATGCCAGCAATTAATTCAGGATTGATCATGAAACGGATCTCTTCCTACGTGAGACGATAATAACAAATAAAATTAGGTGCTTCTGCAATTAGATCATGGCCTGCGTGATTCAAGAAAAGGTAAAACAAATAAAAATATAGTTTAAAATAGCCAGAATGCAAACGTAGGTAAAATATATAATGAATCACACCTGTACACAGCCCCTATGAAGAGCACCACCTCCTATATACTTGTTTGCAAAGTCGACTTCAAGAGCTCCACTTGATTGATTTTCTATCAAGCCTGAACTGTGAACCTAGAATGATATGAAAAGACTAGTTAACAAGTTATTTTCTATTGCTAAACAAAATAAGGAAAATAAAAAGGGGAAACCAATTCATCTGCATGTAACTAGAGGCTTATTATGTAACACAACTAGTCATGTAATACCTCAAAACGGCAGAGAGGAATGGCTGAATTGCTCCAGAAACTAGCCTTGGGGTAAGAAATGCTTAGAGGACCATGTTCCAGAGGAAGTACTTTCCGCTCAAATGAGACATAACCCTTAGGCATATGGAAACTTATCCTTTCAAAATAGTGTATAATACACCTTATCTTATTCTCCTGTTTTTCATTATAACTGTCATATAAAGTCCTGAAAATACACTTCAAGTGGTAAGTATATTTAAGTAAAATAACAGAAGTAGATATCTAGTGATGCTGTATACGAAATGGGTGACAGGATATCTCTTAAAATATTATGGTGAGATATCTAGCATAAAATTGGAAACCCCAAACCCAGTATTTATAGACAAAATGAATAAAGGATACAAGTGACACATGAGAAAGCAAGGGTCTCATACGTAAACAAATGGTCGAAGTTGATCGTTGGGAGATGTTTGGCACCTCTATTATTGATTGGGAACAAACAAAATAAAGAGCACCCAAGAAGAGCACTAATTAGTTCCTGAAAAGAACATAGACAATAATCAGCAAAGTAATACCGCAAATAAAAGAAGTTCTAACAAAGTAAAGAAAGAAGTATTCAGAACTAGTTTCTAGCATATGACAGAAAACAAGCGTCAAACATACCACCAAATCATAAGAGATATTTGAATTAGTCTCCGAAATAATGAAAAAAAAAATAATCACTTGATTTTCCCTAGATAAGACCACTTAAACTCAAATGTGAGTATAGATCTATATAGAAGATAAACCTTTTCATTGGCAGAGATCGGACATGAAATATCTGCATAACAATTAAATAAATAAATAATTTACAATTTTTCAGAAGTTCTGTTACATTCTTTTTTTTTTTTTCCTTATTCCAATAGCAAATGCTACTCATTTTACTATGCATGTTCAGTTTCTGCCGCACCAGGTTGTATGACATTTTTTTAAAAAAGAGAAAATTTTAAGTACCGATGGCTCTTGGTATAAGTTTTGAATCAAACCATGCTGTGATGTGTGCGAGCGGTTATGGTTGTCCGGGCATATGGGAGCGAAAGATAAAAAAGCAAAGATTCATGAAGGATATAGATACCTGGCTGAGGAACACGATTCCTGCTTCTTGTGAATGCAGTAGACGAAGACCAGTTTTGACTCCATCTCTGCCTCCATTAATAAGGGCGTCGGCGTTTTGATAGTGCAATTCTAACAGGGAGGGCAACCGCAAAAGCAAATTTGCCAATGCCGGGACAACCTCTCCAAACCATTTCCTTGCTTCAGCCCTAGACATGAGCTGCACTAACACTTTTCATTCAGATGCTATGGAATGGATAATACCGTTTTAACTCTTAATGCCTTGCTTTAACTGATGATGATGATATCATGTATACCTACGCTACCAACATCTTCTATACACAGACAGACTATATTGCAATTCTATTCTATTTCTATAATTCAATGAAAAGTCACAACTCAACTCAACGAAAAACATTTAATTTAAACGATTATCGGATACTTGCAAAAAGTAAATATTGAAAAGAAGAAAAAAGAAAAAGGAAAAAAGGGTACAAAATTGAGTGAATGGTGGATGACCTCGTCGAAGAAGAGGGCGTAGCCGTGTGGGGCGGAAAGAGGCAAAGGGTGAGAGGAGAGAGAAAGAGAGCGCCTGAGGTCCGAAATGGCTGAGAATAGCAGCTCCCCAGAATGGACCCCACTGTGCTCAGGACCTCTCGCCAACGCCTTGAGAGCCTCCAACACTTGGGACGGCCAGAACAGACTCCATGTCCGCAACACCACCGGCAAATACTCTAATATCGACTTCAAGTCTTCCCTGCCTTCCATTCTCTCTCTCTCTCTCTCTCTCTCTGCCGTCGTCCGTTGGAAAAGCACTTCTATTGCTCGATACTTAAGTTTACATATTTTGTTTTTGGAAGTCCACGTGTTATTTGACGACAACTTTACAGCGTTTGACGAGATGGACTCCTTGGACCCAAAAACTACTAATTACGCAAGAATTAGGGCCGTTGGTTTGGGTTGGGTTGGGCCGTTGGTCTGAGCTCCAACTAAAACACCCACCTGTTTGCAAATTGCAGGAACAAGAAAGAAATGTCCACCTTAAACCTCTCACGGCTTAGCTAAACAGCTAATATATGCCCAGCAGTTTTCCAAGCTTCACAAACCAAAGCAAGGCAAGAATGCCAATTGAAGCATGCCGAAGCATTCATGATTCATCCCACACCCAATCCAGCTACAAAGGCCAATATAAGCTGCATCTCTAACAAATATTACTTCTAACTGAAATACTTGTATATTTGTATTTCCTTCAACAAACTACAAAATTTTCAAGCTCCCAAAGTTTTCCCAAACACAAACAGCAAGGGAAGTAATAACAGGAAAAAAAGAAATATTTGAAACTACTAGTCCAAAACTTATGTCCCTATCTTCCTAAACCATAATCTAATTATTCTAAGCTAATTAATACACTAATACAGACAACACCCTTCGTACATAGTCAACTATGATCGCATATTACCCTCTCGCAGGACATCCATCATATTGTATATCCGCTTGTCTGCCCCTGAATGAACCTGCATTAATATTTCATATCAGAAAGTGAAGGAGTGCATGGTCCTATGATTACAATAAATGTTTGTTAAAGATATTCCTGCCAAATAATTGATCACTATTCCAATCAGATGGGATAATTTGAATCTGAATTTAACCAATCTTTTTCCCAGAAATAAAATTAGTTCTTAACATATTATACTTTCTAAGACTGAAATTTCATTATTCTAGAACAATGAGATGTTACAGAAAAAAGGTAAATGCGAACAGATGGCAATGACAGCTGAATTACACCAAGGATACTTTGATTTATAAACCATCATAAGCACTGTAACAAGTAGTAAAGCAAAAGAGGGATGGAAAAGCTTCATCACCTTCTTAGCAAGGAAAATTACAGCATCAACTGTACCCTCTGCATATATTGATCTACCACAAACATTATGCTGAAACTCAAAAGAAACTCTGCAGAGGGGAAAATTAAGTCAACACAATAAAACTAAAACTACATACGCAGAATAAATTGAGACAGAGAGAGCGAGGATATTTCTCATTACGTTTGATCAGGTGAAGTCAGATGATACATATGAAATGCATGACCAGACAAATGCTCCTCTGGAACTCCCACCATCTCTATCTGTTGCTGGGGATCCCGGATCAATTGGATCTGACAAATTGTCAAAAGATTGAAGAAGAAATATTAAAAGATGAGGCATGATAAGAAAACTCTCTAAGTTTGTTTGGTGCTTCATGTACGGGGACTGAACCCATTGAATAGTTTCTAATAGACACATAAAAAAGGAGGGAAGCAGGGGAAAAGGGCGAGGAAAAGAGATGCTGCAGTTAACCATTTCTAATTATCCAAAGCTATAATTAACCAGGTATCCTTAGCATGCCTGTTCCATATCAAAGCAGACGCCCAACTTCTGGAAGCAAGAAATAACAGCCTTAGCAGTTCCAGATGTGTCAACTTTACTTGATTGATGGGATTCCATCACCTAAAATTTTAAAAAGATGAATCAGCCACATCATCCAATATGAATAGAACAAATAGAAAACAAGCACCTTGAAAATTTATAACATTCTGCCGTTTTGAAAAATATTAATGATAAATAAAGTGCACACAGTTGCAAGATTAGTTTATGCAACTCGCAGGAAGGCATAAGCACACAGAAGCCCAAAACAGAAAAACGTACCACTGAAAAAAACATGAACATGAACACTAACTACTGGAGTTCTACTGGACAAACGTATTTACCATGAATAAAAAGATACCAAAATAAATAAATAAATGAAAGTTTTAATTGATATATGAAAGTTGTCGTTTTCTTCATTAATAATTCATTTGGAAAAGAAAAAAAAAATCAATTGCTATAGGTAGGAAGGATATAAGATAAATACTCGTTATGAACAAAAAGAAAAATATAACAAACTGAGAAATGAACGTCAATAGCATACTGAAATATGACCTTTGTCAAATAATTAGACTATCTCTTATTCTATATTTTGCATTTGTACCAAATTCTAAGAAAAAAGTGAAGCACCTGTAGGGAATACCCTGAGAAAGCTCCAGGAAATTGCTCAGCCATAATTTCCATGGCCGCAAGAAATGCCACAACCTACTCATACAAAACGAATATTAGGATATGGAAGGCAAAGCCCTCAAAGTAGTAAACAATATTAGAAACCATTGAGATACAAAATCTGATCACCTGTTTTCCCATTTGTGGGGAAATTACAGCATAGACTTTTGAGTCTTCTACAGTCTTATACAACTGATCCCTGTCTCCACCGGTTGTTCCCATCACAAAGGGAACTCCAACTTTGCCATATAGCTCTGCATTATCTGAATATGACAGAAAAAAAAAAAAAAAAAAAGATCCAAAAGAATCAAGACATAAAGTCACCTAGAAAATTTACCATTTGCTGTTTGCAGCAGCAATGTAAAGTCAAAATAGAGTTTCAAACCTACGATATTTACCATTTACTGCAGAAGGCACAGTGAAGTCGACCACAATCAAATTGGGATATTTCTCAAGAAGGGATGCAAGGGTGCTTTCTCTTTCAGAAGGACCATGCACCAGAATCTCGGTTGCACCAACTTGGACTGTTTGCCCAGATTCCTCAGCAGAGCCAAATGATACGGGAACCACTCCGAGTCCTGCAGAGTCTGCTGCTTGGATAATTGCCTTCCCCATTTTGCCACTACATCCGTTTACCTGTTGGACAAAATGAACACGAAGAACTAAAGGCATTTCGCATATGCAGTTACAAGCGTTCAAATTATCAAAGCAGCAAGCAATGTAGCTACTAGAAAAAGATATATTATACAAAATGATGAAATATATTTCAGCTCAAAAAAGAAAAAAGAAAAAGGAAAAAGGAAAAAGGAAAAAGGAGTAGGACCAAATCTAGATTTAGCATTACCATGATAGGAATGTCAATCTTGTTCTTGGACATAGACTTGTCATCACGTTGGTTAGGAACGGCTGAAATTGACATCTTTGGGATCATATTGATAGCTGATGATGATGATGATGAAACTCTTTGCTTCCGATTGGTACTAGTAGCACCCAATCTACTGGTTCCAGCTCCACCCAAGAATGCCCGCTTAGATTGCTGAACAACGATGCAATTGGCTGGGACTTTGAGCATCAACGCCATTGTACGTACGGAGTCTGAAAGGCCACAGCTTCTTTGGGGTTAGGGTTTTAGAAACCAAACTCAGAGTCAGACAGAGTTCATCGCTTTATTTTCGACTCTTTTTTGAAATAATCGCAGCCATCGGGTTAAATATTTGTATCATAAATACAATCCAATGGCTGAGATTAAACAAAGAGGGAGGGAGATTGAAAGAGGTTTGAAACGCGGCGTTTTTGCATAACCTGGTCCAAGTTTAGGTTAGGTTAAGTTAGGCAAGCGGCAAGCCTATGCAGGCATTTGAGTTGAGTTGACTCTATTCTCATTCTCTCTGACTAGCTGCCAGTGAGTAGAGTTGAATCCAGTGACCAGTGAACAGAGCTTAATTGATTCAACAGTCGAACGGTAACCTAATTCTTGTTGATCTGAAAATTGAAATGGCTGCTGCTTCCGCCTCCGCTTCAACCCAGTGTTTTAACTCACTCCTACCACTCACTGATAATTGCCATTCTCATCCTCGTCATGGTGGTAGCAGAATTCTACGCCTTCAGCTGTCTCAGATACCCAAATCGCTCTCTCTTTCTTCATCTTCATCTTCCATAGGAGGTTCGCTTTATTCTCTCTGCTCCACAAAGTAATTTAAGAAGTATTCTTAATTCTTATTATTGTTTTTACTCAAGTAATGTAATCTATTTGGGTTCTGTTTCAATCAAACAATTGAGGGGCAGGTGCAATTGAGAGGAAGGACCATCTCCCCCAGCGTTCGTCTTTTGCACAAACTGCGGCTGTTCGCCATCTCGTTGGTTCCGTCACCGCAACTCAGGGCCTTCGTTTCGCAGTGGTCAGTCTTCACTCTCAATGTCTCAAAAGCACACACACCCTATGTATGTATGTCTGTATGTATGTCTGTATGTCTGTATGTCTGTATGTCTGTCTGTATGTATGTAATTGACTAATTGTTGTTGAGTGAGTTCTTCTTGTTCTCCAGCTCTTTCTACTTTATGGTACTGACTTCTCTATGTTTTCTATATTTCTTTGATTGTTGTTGATCTAATTTTCTATCTTCAAGGTTGTAGCGCGGTTTAATGAGATTATCACAAAGCAACTGTTAGAGGGAGCTCTGACGACTTTCAAGAATTATTCAATTCAAGAAGAGGATGTAGATGTATGTACCTAACATAAACTTCCAATCATCTGCCTAGGCTTCTTCTTCTTCTTCTAGTTGTTTTACACTTGTTACCATTGATAGTGATCCTTGTTATAATGAAAGGCAGAGTGGTTGGCAGTTTCTGTGTCAAACTAATGTTTACTTTGATGTTTATCCTCTAATTTCCAATGTTATGTTTATATGTAATTTGCTGAATTGAAACCCAATATATGCCCTCTTGTCTTCTTATCCCAAACTCACCTGTTTTTGGTGCATTTCACAAAAAAATAAAAATAAACAAATAATCAGACTCTGACTGCTTCTCTGTTATTTCGGAACTTTCTATTTCTGACATACCACTGCTGTCAAATTTCACTCCTTGTCAGTAAGATGATAAAATCTCAAAAAGCAGTAAAAATGTATGGCTTTTACAGTTCTTAGCATTTTTCAATATCATTTGGAGACAACTTTAACCCCAAAAGAATAATTTGTTAGTATGCTTTTTGGTTGAATGCAGCAGATCTGATATCATGCCTTATATTTGAAAAGTGGCCTGTAGTCTTATTTTTGCGTGAGCTGATTTTACATGACCTGATTATTTCTATTGCTTCTCCCTCAGGTTGTATGGGTTCCTGGTAGCTTTGAAATTGGTGTAGCTGCCCAGAGGCTTGGAAGTTTAGGAAGATATCATGCAATTTTATGCATTGGAGCTGTGGTATTTTCATGCAATTTTACACATCCTTAATATAATATATTATCTCCATGAGAAGTTCATTCTTTAGCATACTGTATTTGTAAGTCTTGCTTCTAAAACCCTAATTTATGAACTGATCATTGTCAGTAGATAAGAGGTGATACAACTCATTATGATGCAGTTGCTAATTCAGCAGCATCTGGAGTACTTTCGGCTGGATTAAAATCAGGTTGGTGTCTGTTTTTTGTTAGTTGCCGAATTAGTTTTATCTTATATCTCGTACTGAGAAACAATAGCATTAGGATGGTCTGGGAAATCTTTTCCAGTCTTGAATTTCTTCTTTGGTTGGTGGTATTGTTTCCATTGTATTAATGTTTCTTTTTCTTCCAAAATGCTTGAATTTTGTTTCCTCATAACCACTTCTCTTATGTCATACTAGGAGTTCCGTGCATTTTTGGTGTCCTAACTTGTGATAATATGGAGCAGGTAAATCTTTTAACAAAGTATTCAAATGTAGCACTGGCAACTCTCCACAGTTTTCTTCTTATTACCAAAGTGGGGAATGATCTTACTGTTGCCTCTCATAACAATTGCAGGCTTTAAACCGAGCTGGCGGTAAATCTGGAAATAAGGGCGCAGAGACTGCTTTGACAGCTGTAAGTTGATATCAAAGTATCATAATAAGCTATGATGGTACTGGAGTTGTTGCATTTGGAATGGATTGCTTCTGTTTATATGTATATCTTTTATTGAGTTGGGTTTGGTCTTGCTTCTCTCTCTTGAATTTTCTTCCCTTATAGTTCATTGTTTGCCTAGATTTTTGCATGCTGTCTTCTTGTTTTGGGGAGGGAGTTCCAAGATTTCTCCTTCTTGCCCCCATTTTAATCTTTTTCTTGCTGAATTTTGTTGTAGAGTATGTAGTAGAAGGTAAGTGTAAATAGAAATGATGGAAAATAGTAAAATATTAGTTAGATTTGTATAAACTTACTTCTGTTGCATTGATATATTATAACATTAAGTTAGAAACTGTAATCTGATTAATAGCCTTTCGTATGACACTAATATGAAACAAGAAGGTAGTAGCAAGTAGGTGCCATGTTGAGGAGGGATTTGTATTTTATTTTTTTCTCATGAACCGCACTTATATATATATATATGTATATTTTTTTTAGATCCGTTCTAAGAGTAATGTTATTTGTCTTTGTATTTTGATTTTTGGTATAACCCTTTCATGGTTATTTTGATTTGTACTGCAGATTGAGATGGCATCTTTGTTTGAGCACCATCTGAAGTAGTGGTAATGTTACAGTGAGGAGAGGCAGATAAATTCTTAATTTGGCCAGCGTTTTCCTTTACTAGATGTGCTTGGTTGTTGTTGTTGTTGTTCCATTTTTGAACTGCTAAAATATATGTCTTGTGGGTGATTGAAACTCCAGCTAGGTAGCCATGTTTTCCCAAACTATAGTTGGCTATTTGTTGATTGCTAAGTCCTGATAAAAAGCATCGAGGCAGAAGATGAATGAAAAAAACAAGAAGCAATGTTTGATGTTTCGAATAAAAGATTTCTATCTTGATGGGTAGATGTGATTCGATGTTACTATTTCATATTTGCGAACATTCGTTGTGGTTCCTTCACCAATTATCTCACTTTGAGGTTGAAATCTGAAAGGAAAGGTCGTTACCCTCACCACTTGCTATGTTTTGGTGACCGACTTGTGCACGAGCTGTGTTTGATTTCGTAGCCTAACTTTATTTCGTTGCCAAACTAGCATACTTGTTTTTTGTGTACGATTGCACTGGAAGATGTTTGGGATGTCGCTAGTTACTTACTTAAGAATCTAAGATGTTGTAAAAGACAGGTCGGTCGGTAATCAACAAAATTTGATTTGGCTGACAGCATCAAACTAAAGTATTCAAGAAGCGGTCTCGTGTCCCTTGTGAGTGCGTTGTCGCATAGACCACCCATATCCAAGACCTTTTCCTAAGCTGCAAGCTTCTTTGACGCATAACAAAAAGAAAGAAAGAGACTGAACCAGGAAAACACATGAGTCTTTTTTATATAAAATTTTTAAACAAATAAATAAAAGAGGAAGAAGAAAGATACTTTTTGTTATATATTAAACAATCATTGTGGCTGGCTGGCTCGTAAGATTAGACCAACTGAACATATTAGCAAGTGAATAGTCGTCACTCGTTGTTACACATATTATATATTAGCTCTACGATAAAAAAAATAAAGTAAATTTGTTTTTACAATTTTACATGCGGGCCTGCCCAGTACTCTTTAATTGTTAATTATTTAACAAATTTGATGGCATGTTTGTTTGTGCATATAATTTGAAGAGAAGACCAGCACAGGAAGATGCATAAAAGCTGAGCCAACAATGCCTAGCTTCGATGCCACTCCATTCCAAAATGCCCAACAGTCGCCAGAAGGCTTCAAGCTTCATTTCCAAATTAAGTGACAAAAATGCCCTTATGTCCATCCCTTTCTTTCCCTAATTAAAATTAAAATTTAAAAGATGACGAGGAAAATGACTGGTCAAATAAAGTGGTGCAGTGCAACTCTTAGTCTTAATCTTAAACCGTGAGTGAAGAGCAGCGGTAAGCTTCAAAAGCCATGTTGATTTTACCGGGCATTTTTGCCATTGAAGAAGCTGTCGTTAGGTTACTTGTTAGGTTAAGAAGGTCATTTGCAGTTGCATTTTATATTATTGGACAACTGGTTTGTTTGTGCATCCGTTAACTATGAATATAACTTTGAAGTCTTATGAAACAAAGAGAACAATTGAAAAGAATAAAGAAGAAAAGGGGCAATAAGAAGCTTAGAATCAAAGTTATATGTGCATAAGAACACGAGAGGAAAGATTGATGATGTTCGACATGCTTCATGTGTGATATATCATATATATATATATGTTCATTAGAAAAATGGTTCTAATCAGGTTTACGCAAGTGGGATGGTATTTGCTCAGAAACCAAATCCTTGCCTCTAAGCCTCTAAAGCCCTCAATAGCCATGCAAGGGAGATTTCCTCAATAGCCATGAGGCGGAAGAAAGCAAAATACTCCATGCTTATTCTTTCTATTTTCTGATCTTAAATCAGTTGGGAGGAAGAGAAGCATAATATTCCTTAAAAGCTGAAAATACAGATTGCAAATTGTTCATACATACATTACATAGAGTCCCTTGCTCTGTATTGTCATGGTGATCTTGCAGCGTTCTTTTATTCATACCTCCCTTGTTAGCACCCAAGCAAAGCACTACATAACTGGATCGGATTGTATTCATGAAAAAGGTTCACTGAAGCTTCATTCGACTCTTCCTCCAAGTCCAAGCTTGTTGATAACCAATTCACAGCAATCTCAAACTCCCACTTTGTTGTTTCCTCCAGCCAAACAGGTTTATTTAAATTTCTACTTAAGTCATGTAAATGATACATAATTTGCCTCTTACTTTCTACTTAAGGGTATGTATATTCTTTACTTTTATTATCTTTAATCAATCAATTCTTCTGAAGAGCATCGATCTAGATTACATTTATTCATGTCAGAGTGTGGCAGCTATTGTGTTTGGAGAAGGACATGAATCACAGCTTTACCCATTGACAAAGAGAAGATCACAAGGAGCTATACCTATTGCAGCAAACTACAGGCTCATTGATTCTGTTGTGAGCAACTGCATTAGCAGCAACATAAACCATATATATGCTCTAACACAATTTAACTCTACTTCTCTCAATTCCCACCTTTCCAGAGCTTATTCTGGAGTAGGTCTTGGGAATGAGGGGTTTGTTGAAGTAATTGCAGCATATCAGAGCCCTGGTAATAATGGATGGTTTCAGGTCTGCATAATCAAATCCTGTCTAGTTTTATTATTTCATTTACATGTACAAGTAGAAGATATATATATATATATATATACTCTCTCAAGTCTTGAAATTCTAATAACTTGATATTAGGGAACTGCCGATGCTGTCAGAAGATGCCT
Source organism: Prunus avium (assembly GCF_002207925.1). Next base: position 166,965 of record NW_018921696.1, on the reverse strand, counting down.
TTGGGTACTGGAAGAGTATCCAATGACTGAGTTTTTGGTCCTTCCTGGTCACCATCTCTACAGAATGGACTACCAAAAACTCTTAAAGGCCCACAGAGACAATAAGGCTCACATTACAGTTGCTGCATCAATTGCCAGGAAACTTCATGATCCGGGTTTTGGCTTTCTAGATGTGAACTCTGAAAATCAAGTTGTGGAGTTTAGATTGAAGTTGGAGGGAAAGCCAGTCAATGTTGTTTCAGTAAGTAGTAGTAGTAGTATATTTTTATGTTTGTTTATGGAATGTCTGGTGTTCCTGAGGAAGCCTTAATCTGAAACTTCAGGCCAAAAGCTCAAGAGAATCCAAAGATACTGCTCAAAATAGTATGACGAGTATGGGAATCTATCTCATCAATAGAGATATAATGAAAAGGCTTCTAGAAGAAGATTTTCCCAAGGCAAATGAGTTCGCAAGTGAAGTAATTCCGGGAGCCATATCTATTGGAATGAAGGTCCAAACCATACCTCTGACAATTAACCAACTCTCTGTAGTGCGTTTGTTTCAAATTTAAAGTCCTTAGATAGTTAGATGCGAAGATTTACTTTAATTTTGTGCATGTGATGTGAGAGGTCAGGTTCAAGCTTATGGATTTGATGGATATTGGGAGGACATGAGGAATATTGAAGCATTCTACCAAGCAAATATGCAAAGCACAAAGGATGCAGACGTGGGATACAAGTCGGTAGTAACTTCTAAATTAAGTTGTATATATTGGAGTGGATCCCCTCCCTCAAATTTCAATCTCATGAACTAACACAAACTTGCTCCTTTCTTCCATATATATGTATAATTAACAACACAGCTTCTACGATAGAGAAAGTCCAGTCTACACTTTGCGTCGGTGTCTGCCTCCAACTCATATAACTGACGACTGTGTAATAACAGACAGTGTAATTGGAGATGGCTGCATTCTCAATGTAAGAACTTAGAAGAGGATTTTTGAATCATTTATCGATGTCTCCAATTAAACAAGTAGTAAGTAGTGACCACTGATATGTATGGATCTTAATTGTTCTTGTTTTCTTGTTTTCTTGTTTTCTTGTTTTCTTGTTTTCTTGTTTTCTTGTTTTTGTGGGTGGGAAATGGTTGGTTGGTTTTGGACTTGTACAAGAGTAGGGATGCAGGATCAAAGATACAGTAATTGGTACCAGGACAAGAATCGGAGATGGGGCTATGATTGAGGATTCAGTTATCATGGGTTCAACTATCTATCAAGTAAGCTTAATTAATGCTTTATATATATAGATTAATTAATTATAATTAATATTTTTTGTCATCCATTTTACATTCTAAGTTTTAGTTAGGGTGTTAACTTAATTTGCTGAAATCAGAACCACTAGTGTGTGTTTTTCCCTTTCTTTCTAATGATCTGATAATCCTTGCCATTAATTGTTAAGTACATTTATTTTATACTTTGAAATTAAAATCCGGCCAAGACCAACCACAAACCATATATCTAATTTAGTCTAACTAAATTAATGTTCCATTATGCTGTGTTGTTAATATCTAATCAACCGCTCTCACACTCACACACTCACAGACAGAAGGTGGTGAGAAGAGGAAAGTTCCCATCGGAATTGGTGAACATACTTTTGTAAGGAAGGCCATTATAGACAAGAATGCAAGAATTGGCAAGAATGTTAAGGTACATATGCAATTCAATATTTCATAAGCCTTGAGTGAGAGTGAGGGTTTTTTGATGTGACGATGATGATGATGATGATGGTAATTAACTCTTATTCTGGTGCTGCTGCAGATCATGAACAAAGACAAGGCCCAAGAAGCGGACAGAGAAGCTAATGGCTATGTCATCCGTGAAGGAATAGTAGTCGTTGTTCGAAGTGCAGTAATCCCAGATGGCACCATCCTCTGACTCTCACTCTTTCTCTCATGCTCATGCTCATCCAATCCAATCAATTCTTTCGTATCAACGCCGTGTCAAATTGTCAATGCCATTCATTCTTTTACAATTCAGTTGAGATCATGAAATAAAATAAAATTTATAATTACTTAATTTTTTCAAAAAATGTTGGAATTTGCTTCAGCCTCCAGGCACCGATCGATGCAAAATTGCAAATGTACCATTTTCCTCCAATTCTTCAGATCGTTATCCATTCTCTGGTTCCTCTAAGTTACCGTTTTCGATTGTGCATTTCACCAAACAATTAATATAAGCTTTCAGAGAAAGAAAAAAATACCATGAGTTATCTTATCTCACACCTGCATCAAATTCTCCCCCTCACAGAATATAAACAAAACAAAAAAGTAATTAAATATTTATTTTTTCCTTTTCCTTTTTAGCCTGAATATTAAGTTTACCTGCCAACCAATGATAATAATTAGTCTTACAATGATTGATTGTAATGAGATTGGAATCACTGGAACCGTGGGACCTCTCTTTGGATGATGGGGAGACCTTTAGGGACTGTTTGTTATACAGGTTTGGCTTGGATTGGTTTGGACTAAATTTAGTCTCATGTCTGTTTGATCTAATTATAGTTTTAAATGAGATTGCTAATACCGGATCCACCAAAAACATTTCCTTGAGAAGGGACTAATAAACTCATGTGGAAATGAATGATTAACTAGCTCCATACTCACCAATGTATAAAATGCATATATTATATTTAGACGGATAACCATTCGTGAGGTGCCAGATGAAATTGAGAGGTCGTTTAACCATTGAGTACCTTCAATAAGATTGGAAGTCGGAGAAAAAGAGATTGAGACTCGGAAAGAGAGAGTGAGGAAATATACAAGAGACTTGAGGGAGAGGGAGGCTCATGCGAGAGAGAAGAGAGGAGATTGTTTATTTCATAATTAAGACAAATACAAAATAATATCAGATAACTTTGATTCCATCTTCTGAAAATCTGGAAACGAAAAACCATGAAGAATAGTTTGACTATAAAAACATAACTATAATATATAAACCAACGGTGAGTTTCCATTGTGAGGGTAATGGGTATTTATTTTTTTGGAATAATGCTACTCTTACAACATTTGTATATCACATTTTTATACCATCTAATGCGGCAGATGAGGTGGACAGTCATATCAATTAAAATTATTTAACATTTTTTTTTCTTGTATGATTTATTAACACTTAAAAAAAAGGGAGTTTCACTAAAATACCCAAAATGGGGGCTGAAATTATAAAAATACCCAACACCCAAAACACTTTATAAACATACCAAAAACTCATCATTACACACACTCGAAACCCATTTATAAACATACCCAAAACCCATCATTACACACATACCCAAAACCCATTTTGGGTATGTTTCTATGTTTAAATAGTGCTTGGGTATTTTTATAAATACATGTCTAGGATTGGGTATTTTTATAAATATCTATAAAAAAAACTGTTAGTTAAACTTTTTTTTAACTAAAATACACTTCATTGATTTAATTGATGTGACATATGATATGGACATGCCACATTATATTATATAGAAATGTGAGATAAAAAGGTGGTGATGTGGCATGGGATTGCATTCATAGTTCAACGTGTTTTAATTTTTGTTATTTTTAAAAATTCTTTTAGATCTGTTTAGTGGCTTCATTTGACCGTTTTGCCCCATTTATATTGAATTTCTTTGCTTTGGTGTTTTTCATAAAGAGATGGTAATTTCAGGGTTTTTGAATATTTTACCATTGTAGATTAGTAACAAATTAACAATTGAATTGAATGCATTCAACGTGTAGTGTAGGAGAGATTTCGCGATTAGTCGGCCCCAATATAAGTTTATTAAGTGCCCGTTTGGCATTATTTATATGGGGTGATAAGTGATTTTTAAAAAAATTTGGGAAGCCCGTTTGGTAAACTATGAAAAAATCATTTATTGTTAAAAATTGTTATGAAAGAAAGCTATAAGGGAAAACAACTAATGAAGTGTTTTCATTTTCTGATTATGAAGGAATTAGTTTCAAAGAGAGGCTAAGTTTAATAATTATACGGGAATCATTTTATAATTATGTGAGAATCAATATCAACAACACTTTTAACAAAAAGTTTATCAAATGCCAAACTGATTTATTTTATAGTTGATTTCTCTCACAGCAAATCTGACCGCCGTTATTTTCACAGCAATACCAAACTGCCTGAGTCATATAACTCGCGACCCCAACCGAAGCTGCCGCTGCATCTTCTCTCTTACGGCTGATTGCTTATTGCTGATTGCTTCTGCTTTTAATTAAATACTCAATTTAATTTTCTTTCTTTGAATCGTTGCTGCTTGTGTCGTTGGGCTGCGTACAAGTTGAACTCTGCTCCAGCTTCCAGGTATTTTAGCTTAGATCTCATCCAAAAATCAAAAATATTTATTTAGATCTGACATGTTCAGATGTTCTTCTTCTTGGAGTGAGTTGATATTCGTATTTTTTTTGGGTCAAAATTGTTCATTTGTTTTATCTTGGGGAGTCAAAATTATGATCAAGTGGCATGATCTGCATTCGCAAATAGATCAATAATTCAGAATGATATCCATGTATCATCAAATATATATGAACTTTTGAAGGTGTTGATAAATCAATTGTAAATTGTATATATATATATATGTATAGGGCGAGTAGGTAGGGAATCCATCTTCATGGCATCGTATTCGTCGAGAGATGATAAGCCAGAAATTGCTGATCGGGATGCTAAGGAGAAGAAATCTGACAAGAAGAAGAAGGAGGGAGAGAATGATGAGGATGATGAGGGTGGATTTATCGATAGGGTGAAGGATTTCATTCATGACATTGGAGAGAAGATCGAGGGAGCAATTGGGTTCGGGAAGCCAACAGCGGATGTTACTGCGATTCACATCCCTAGCATCAATCTCGAGAAGGCGGAGATCGTGGTGGATGTGCTGATCAAGAACCCAAATCCAGTGCCCATCCCTCTCATCGACATTAACTACTTGATCGAAAGTGATGGCAGGAAACTGGTCTCTGGCTTGATCCCGGATGCCGGAACAATCCATGCCCACGGAGAAGAGACTGTCAAAGTTCCAGTCCACTTGGTATACGATGACATCAAGAACACCTACGATGACATCAAGCCTGGAAGCATCATTCCTTACAGGTTCAAGGTCGATCTCATTGTCGATGTCCCTGTTCTCGGCAGACTCACTCTCCCCCTCGAGAAAACTGGAGAAATCCCTATCCCTTACAAACCCGATGTCGATATTGAGAAGATCAAGTTTCAAGCCTTCTCCTTCGAAGAAACCGTTGCAGTCCTCCATGTGAAGCTGGAGAACATGAATGACTTCGACTTAGGCCTCAATGCTCTCGACTACGAGATTTGGCTCTCTGAAGTCAACATTGGCTGCGCGCAGCTCTCCCAATCTGCGAATCTTGCTAAAAAGGGTGTCACTTTCATTGAGCTTCCCATCACCTTTAGGCCTAAGGATTTTGGGTCTGCGCTCTGGGATATGATTCGGGGAAAGGGTACCGGCTACACCATCAAAGGCAATATCAATGTGGACACGCCCTTTGGAGCCATGAAGTTGCCCATCGTCAAGGAGGGTGGCACTACACGCCTCAAGAAGAACAAGGAAGATGGCGGTGATGACGATGACGAGGATGAGGTAATTTATCTACACAATGCACGTATGATTCTCCTAGATTAGATAGTAGATCAGTTGTGGTTGATATATTCCTTCCATCTATAATGTATTCAACCCAAACCCCTGAAACAAGGATCATCCAATCCAACTATTGGACTGTATATTATTACATCTCACCACCATGGCCCATACGTAGGGAAGAAACAAGCAATTAGTTTAATGTACGATGGAACAAACTGCAATAGGGGCGGCCATTATCTTAGAGAAACTGATGCGGGTGCAATGCACTTGCCTGATCAAATAGATCACAGAGGCACAAGGCAATATTCCAAAAAATATTTCACAACTGCACTCAAATTGCCAGAGACAAATTTATGATATATCTATAAATTGCAAGAGTATTTCTTAAAGTGCAACTATATACATGTTCTGTGTATGGTGTCGCTGTATATTGACTATGAATGATGATGTACTCCTGCTCTGACTTCCCCTGGAACATTTTGCAACTTCTCCTTTTAGCAAGCATCATAATCATTCTTATGGGGTATTAGCGTTGAGCTTTCACATGTTTTCCGGACAGAAGCCCCCGCAGTTGCAAGAAAAACTCATGGTTACATTAATACATAAATTGGAAACGAACACTCAAAATTGAACACAAGTATCACAATATTTTTTTCTTTTTCTTTTTCTTTTCTGGTGAACAGTGTCACAATGCTTTACCTTGCTGCATTGACTTCTCGCTCTTGTAACTCAGTTTATAATTTTCTGTTTGCAGGACTAGACAGGGATTTGGCTTGAACAGTTAAACTTGTTGCTGTTGTCTGTTTATCTGTACTGGTATTTTAAAATAATAGATAAATAGGCACTTGAACTTGAGGTATTATAGCTTCTGGTTGGGGGAGAAATTGATATGATTGTTACCGTATAATTGTTATGTTTGGATAGTAATACACATCTCATAAAGGTGTCAGTTGCTTTCTTATTGTAATGGATGTTGCAGTTCGTGCTTTTGGCTCCATGTCCATTCTACTGTTGAGACTTTTGGGGCAAGTGATTGAATAGTTTATTCTCTCATTTTTCTTATAAATTTCAGTATCATATGATTTTGTAAGCCAATGGGACTATGATAGCATGTTTACTTATCAGTAATGGGTATCGTAATTATTCCAATTCCTTTTTGCTTTGTGTGTACTCACACATGGGTATTCATTCTAATTCCTTACTTGTGTTCACTTACACATACAGAATAAAAAAATTATGGAAGTTCTGTAGTAAATCGGTAATCAAATACACTTTAGTGTTTGTAATTGTTTTTCCTTCTTCTCTTGTTGTGAACCTCTAGCAATCTTGTAAACAATTCTTGTGTCTTGTATAATTGGTTTATTTTTGTGTTTCTCCATCGTGTTTATAATGTTTTGCACTTTTTCTTTCTGAAAGGTTAGGACCCTAATTTCCTGAAAGTATAATCATGGTTTCAAGAATGAATTTTCGCACTGGTTCTTTTAGTGTCACAAACGAATTTTCACATTTTGTGGTTTCGAGAATGAACTCTCACATTTCATGGTTTTAAGAATGAATTTTCGCATGTCGTTGTTTCAAGAATGAATTTGTGCATTTTTGGGTTTTGCCAATGAATTTTCACATTTTGGGGTTTCGTCTATGAGTTTTTGCAATTTAGTGTTTCGCTAAATAATTTTCGCATCTTGGGGTTTTGCTAATGAATTTTTGCATTTCGTGGTTTCAAGAATTAATTCTTGCATTTTAGGGTTTCGCTAATGAATTGTCGCATTACGAGGTTTCGTCCAAGCAATTTGAGATTTCGTTAATGAATTTTCACATTTATTGTATCACAAATGAATTTTTACATTTTAGGGCATTGCTAATGAATTCACTGTTTAGGGATTCATTCATTTATTTTTGCATTTTGGGAAATGATTTTTTGATTTTTGGGGGTTTCTTGAATAAACTTTTGCATTTTTGGGTTTCGCTAATAAGTTGTCGCATCTTTGGGTTTCACAAATGAATTTTCGCACTTTTGGGGTTTCGCTAAAGCCCGAAAGGTGAAAATTCATTAACGAAATCCTAAAATGCGAAAATTCAGTCATGAAACCCAAAAATGAAAATTCATTTGCGAAACCACAAAATGCGAAAATTTATTAACAAAACCCTAAAATGAGATAATTCATTAGCGAAACCCAAAAATGACACAATTCATTTGTGAAACCCAAAAATACGATTATTCATTTGTGAAACCCCGAAATGCAATTATTCATTAGCGAAATTGAATAACAAACTAAAACCCGAAAATTCATTCATGAAAACCTAAGATGCGAAAATTCATTTGTGAAACTCCAAAATGCGAAAATTCATTAACGAACTTGCAAAATAAGACAATTCATTAATGAAAAACCTAAAATGCAAAAAATTCCCACCAAATATTACCTCTTGGGCTATGTGATTTAAATTAAACCCGATTAGTTAACTAATTAACTAATTATTTTTAAAATTCAAATATCATATAATGTTTTTGTGTTTTGATTTAGAAAGTTGTATCAAACACCATATTTAATTTCAATATTCTATTTGTTGTTTCAAATGTAATTGCTAATTAGAGTAATTAAAAAAAGGTACTTAATTACATATACTAAATTAAAGAAGTAGGCCAAAAAACAAAAGCAAAGAAGTTATTTTATATTTTTAATTTAAAAAAAAATACAAATAAACACCTCTCCCGACGAAATTTCGTCGGCACAGATCTATGCCGGCAAAGATTTGTCGGATTAGACTTCTCCTGACGAAAAAACCTTTGCCGACGAAATGTCGTCGGGAGAGGTCATTTTAAAAAATAAATAAATATAAACTTAGGATGTTTAGGTTAATTAATTTTTTGAAATTTTATTTTTAGTAAATAATAATGTATTTGCCTCATTTAATTAGTTAACTTAGTAATTCTATTTTAATAATTATTTATTTAGTGAATAATTAGTATTAAAATTTTTAATCAACTTCATGAATTGTATTACTTAATACATAGTAATTCAATTTTTCTTTTTTCTTTTTTCCTTTAATATTCACTAAGTAAAACATAAGTACTAATCAAAGTAATTAAAAAAAGAGAGCTACTTAAAGGGTATAGCCGGCCGGCTGGACTTTCAAAATATTTTATTCTTCGGAGTATAGCCGCGCGGCTATACTATGAAGATATTCTGTTTATATATTTATTATTTTTAATCAATAATATGTGAGAAAAAAGAAAATCCATAAACATAGATATTGCTATCACATAGTGAAACTAATTAACTTTAGCATTTGTGGAGAGTGTCTGATGCTGGGTTGTGGTGGACTTACTTCAACATAATCAAAATAGTCTCTCTTAATCCATGTTCCCAAGAATCCAAACATTGCTAGTGTCTGTATACCTACCTCAAATCCACAATCCTTAAAATGGCCAATATACTCATTCAACCATACACGACTTCAGAGAGCTAGCGATTTTTTCCCCTTTCTCTCTCTAATCAGAAGATATTTTTTTCTCCCAACCCTAGGCCCCTTTCTTCAGCGCCGCTCAGGGGGAGGAAGTGGTCACTGACCCTCCTCCCCTATCTCCCCCTTTTCCCTCCCCATAGCCCCCTCTCTCTCTCTCTCTCTCTCTCCTCCTTCTCTGTTCTCTCCCTCCTTCTTTTTATGGTTTTTTTTTCTTTATTTCCTCCTCTTCCTCTCTCTTTCTCTTCTTGGTAGCTCCTTTGTCCCCCTTCTCCTGCCTTTTCTTTCATCTTCCACCTCGAGGAGCTGCTCTGTTTTTACAGAGCAATTTTCGGGTTTTCTTGTGTTTTTAATTTATTGTTCTTCTTTCTTTTCTTTCGGTTTTTTTTCTCTCGTTCTGCTACCTCCCATTCTCCCCTGTCTTGGGCTTTTGGTGGAGGTGGTCTTCTTTCGGTTTGAGCCTGTTTGGCTGTGTCTGTGGCTCTCTTTGAGAGTTGGGTGCTTCTCCCTCTGTGGTGTCTGCTTGTGGCTTATACTCTGTGCTGAGATTAAATGTCTCATTCCAATTTTGTGTCCTTCCTTCTCCACCAAACAACCCCTTCAACCAGATTTATTTTTTCCTCAACTTCTCATCCTCTTTTTGCCTTATCCTTTTTCTGGATCTGGAATCTCCTTTGGGATACAACAACCATATCTATAAGCGCTTTGTCGCTCATCTCTCGGATTGTATTTAGAGCTTTTGCTACGGTTCTTACTCTGGTGCTTGCACTAATACTCTCCACTCTCTTGGTGTCGGTTTTTTGGTATATACCTTGGTGTTGTGATTGGCTGTTTTCTCTTAAGAGCATTGGCAGATTTAGGTGTGATGGAGAAGGTGATTTTTGGAGGAACGTTCGAGGGCTGATGTGTTTCCGATTTTTGGGGATCTATTTTTGGTGGAAGATCGGTGGGTATCTATGTGCAGCAATGTTGACCTGTGTGGTGGTGGTGTATCCCCTCCTTTGTGGCCATTATGGTACGGTCTCCGTCCCCTTTGCAGAAGACGGTGGCTTTGTATTGTATTTTGGTTTGATTTTGTGATGGGGAAGACTATTATACTAGACTGTACTGGTTTTAGTTTAATCTTCTCTGTGTTTGTGGCATCTTGTTCCTTTAGCTGGCCTTTTTGGCTTTTGTATTCTGTTTGTTTCCTTCCCATTTATGGGTTTTGAATGAACATGAATTATTTCGACCAAAAAAAAAAATCCACAATCCTAAGTTGAAATATCCTTCTTGATTTGAATAATCTAACTGACCCCAAATCAGCCCGAACTCATGCCCCCAAATTGGCCATAAAACAACCCAAACTAAAGAGGTGGGCTCCATTTGCCACGTCACTCACACAATTGGTGAATAATGATTCATGTATACGAAATTATAGAAACACCCTTGCCACGTCATCAAAATTAATAGACTTTTGGATGGAGTTGACGGCATGAGGTAAAGTGGGTCACCAAACCTCGATCAGGGGATGAAAGTGACTCATTTTGAGTTTGGAGGAGCAAAATGGAATTTGACCACAAATTCAAGAGGCATTGGTGTAATTAAACCTTCTTTATTATTTGATTTCATATGGATATAATTGAAAATTTAAACACTTTATTTTAAATTCTTACACAAACCAAATATGAGAAATGAAATAAAGTTATATTTCATGATTACTTTCCCAACATTACCAAACATGGGAAAAAAATCTTCCATTTTCCAAAACATGAGAAATAATATCTCATTAAATCCTTTCTGTGAACCAATCGGATCACTAGTGTACGAGGAAGGAAATTGAGAATCAGAGAGAGAGAGTTGCATTGCCTTGCATTTGTATGGTATTATTGGAATCATATTTATATTTAATTTAATTAATGTATGGTTGTGAATGAAAGATGCATTGAATTAGGTAGAGAGAGAGAATTGGTCCAGCACATGACACATGCATATGCCCATATGCTGCTGCTTATGCTTCTCCTGGTGCATCTGACGTCTCCCTCAGCCACAAATAAAATAGAATGCATGCACTGCACACACTTACTATTTTATGAGTTCCACTTGATACCACTGCAGTGCATATGCGGCTAGCTCATCTCATCTCATCTCTTCACTTGGAGAAAACCCACGAGACATGTCAAATTCCATTTCTTCTTTTCTTTCTTCTTTTTTGTTCTGGATTTTTCATTTTCTTCTCAACGACAAGAAACCGGGATTTCTTGTTTTGCAATGAGAGAAGGAAATGCTTTTTTGTCTTGTTACTTTAGATTAAATTTTAATGAGATGACATGTAGAGAATAAAAATCAAGCATATTATGATAGAGAAAATCATAAAAGATGATTCGGATCCAACAAACAAACCATAAATTAATATTTATTCTCTAATCACTTTTGATGTTACCTTGAACACGTTCAATTTTTAAAACATTTTTTGATAGACAAAGGGAAACTCACTTCATATTTCAAATTCCAATACCATAAAAGAACTACATAGACGAAATTGTTAGAAAAGTATTACCATATATAATCTACTTCCTTATTCGATAATTTTTTAATTTTTTTTGGGGTGAAAACAGAAATAAATTGATGCGAAGAATGGGTCCTTCTTAGTTCTTATTCATTGAGAAAGTTATAAGTGAGACAGGACATGTATCATGTATGTAGGCTTTTTATGCTTTCAAAATCATCTAACGACATGAGCAATGTATGACGATGCGTAGATAGATGGCCACCACCCTTCGCATGATCTAGCAATTTGCAAATGTAATAAAGAACTGAGACATAAAAGGAAAGGAATGATTTCATACTTGAATAGATTTGCAAATGGGCCCCCTTAATGCAATTATCTTACAACTTGTGTTTGGTTCATGGAAAAGTACAAAATTTGTATGAAATAGGAATATCACTATTTTGCTATTTCTGACAAATCACGATATGTCAAATAGAAAATTTATCACACGTGGCATAACGTGATTAGTAAAAAATAGCAAAATAGTATTATCTTCATTGCACACAATCTTTCATTTTTTATCCACGGGAAAAAACATAGAAAATAATTTCCCATTAAATCTTTTTAGCGAATTACTCGAAATGTAGAGTGGGCTTTTTCTGAACTGGACTGGGCCTTTTCTAGAGAGAGGGGAGAAAAATGAGAGAGAGAGAGAAATAAATAACAAGAGTCTAGGGGTGAAGAACCTTGGGGGACACAGCCCTGATTTTCCAAAACCGGCAACTTGCATGTCAGCAAACCCCACTTGAATGTGGAATTCACTGAACCAAACCTTTTTTTCGCTCTCCTTTCTCTCTCTCCCCCTAACATAATAATAATAATAATAATAATAAATAATAAAGAAGGGAGGAGAGGGGAAGGGAAAGAAAAGGATAGTAATAATAATACAAATACAGTGCAACAACCCAAAACCCATCAAAATTCATTCCGTTGCTTCAACAGGTTGATTAGCTAGCCAGCAGTCTCTTGCTTTTCAGTTTTCACCTTTCTCATTCTTTCCTTCTTTATCTCCGCAACCCGGCAGCCCCTTCAGAACTTCTTCTTCTTCTTCTTCTTCTTGATGATTATGTATTTATTCTGCCATAGCCCTGTAAATCGAGGCCGTCTTTGACTCTGCCAAGAGAGTTTTGAGTTCAAGGTGGAAGAGCCATAGATAGACACTGAGATGCAAAAAGCGCTCAAGGGGACCTCTCTTTCTTGCTGCCTCATTCGGAAATTTTCCTACCAAGATAACCAGAATCGAACACAAACGCATCACAGGTATATATATAACTATCGACCTTTATAATTTGTTGTAGATTCCACATGTCCTCCGCTTTTCTATTGTTGATTTCCCTTGTTTCATCTCCTTGAAAGCCAAAAACTTTATTTTTTATTTTTTATTTAAGCAAAGAAAGATGGAGATTTCATTTCTGGGTTTGTTCCCCTCCCTATTTCGTTAGTTCATTTGTTGGGTTTGGGGCCAAAGGCGCACGCTTTAACAAAATTTTATGCTTGTTCTGTTTGTTTGAGTGTTTTCCATATGTATGCTATTGTACATCAGCAGTAAGATTGATTGATATATGTGAACATATGTTATTGGGCGGAATATATATTTGTTCCAACATATATGCAATATATATACTCTCTTTTTCTTTCTTTCAACTTTTGGTGGTTCATGTTCTCTTGATTTGGCTTTCAATTTTCGATTTTGATTGAAATTCTTATTCAGTTGGATTATTTGGGACGACGTCTCATGGTTTGTGCATTGAAGACTTGACGAACTAATCACGTTTTCTTGCGATTTCTAGTATCTTTCAAACAAGTCTGAACGTCATTGTGGAAGTTGAGATCTTAGAAGCATCAAGCATCACAGGCTCCAAACAGATTCAGTGAGTTGTGGGCTGCATTGCATTGGATTGCTTTGCTTGTAATAATAGTTTGTTTAGATTTGTATGAAACCGGCATTAGTTAAAAGTGGGTTGGAGAGTTTGAGTTTTAGGGATAAATTGGGTCTTGAAGAATTCTCAGTGATATTGGAATTGGGTCAGTACTCAATACTCTACTCAGTTGGGTGCTGTGTGTGATTTGGGGGAGCACATCAGGTAAGACTTGTGTCAGAAGGTTTTATTGATTTGCAAGATCGTTGTTCAAGCTGCATCATGGATGTTAAAACAAGAAAGGTTTCTGGTGCCCCAGTGGATGAAGGGCATAAACTAGAGTATCATCATCATCATCAGAGACAAATCAAGACAACGGAATACCGTCGAACACTATCACACGGTAGAGGGAGTGGCAGAAGACTGCTGCCGGCAAGCTACTTCAGCTTGGAGTCGTTGCTTTTGCTTATATGTCTCACGGCGACTCTGTTGATCCTTCCTTTGATGCTTCCACCACTGCCTCCCCCACCCTTCATGCTGCTGTTGCTTCCCATTGGCATTCTAGCAGTGCTTATGATATTGGCTTTCATGCCTTCTAATGTGAGGGACTTGACTTATACATACGTTTAAGTATATGGTGTGTTTGTTTCCAACACAACATATGCACGCACCTCTTTCATCATACAATTTTTGTACTTCACTAAATGTTTCTTTTTTTGGGGTCAAACACTAAATGTTCAGTACCAGAAAAACACTTTTTTTTTCTTCTTCTCCCTTAACCATTCGCTAAATGTTCAATACAATACAACGATAACAGGATGGAACAAGTGACATATGAAATTTCATGGTAAATGGATTGTCATTCATGTCTACCCATACGATTGTGATGACGGGTTCTCCTTGTAGACCTAATATATTTCTTTTTCTTTTATTTAACCAAATTTTGCCAAACAGTATGACCAAATCTAATTGATAAGGTTGCTGAGACTTTCCAGAAATAGGCTGCCAAAACATTTTTAAAGCAGTCTTCTCATGGTTGGTATTTTACGTTCTGTGGAAGCTGTCATTTGAGAAAGTGAACACTAACCAAATGTGGGTTTTCTTTTACATCCGAATTGGATCTTCTTCTATGTAATTAGTACATAGTAAAATATCGTCTATCAAAATACGAACAACACTACATTATTTTAATAATGGAAATCTCTCATGCATAAGCTTAGTTAAGTTGGCTAGAGCGGATGTGCTCCCCACTCTATATCGAGTGTGAATCCCTCCCTCAGTAGTTTAGACTAGAAAAAAATAAAAAAGAATAATGGAGATCTCACTCTCGCATATATTATCAAACCCACTTTAACAATACTACTCGAGCACCTTTTCTAGTTTCCTCCTCCCCTCCATCTTTTCTAGGTTTCATCTTGCCGAATAATAAGTCCCTTCTTGTGACTTTAGCTGAGTTATGCTCAGATTTTAGGTACTCAATCACCTCTTCTATGTTCATCCCTCAATCTAATCTTTGCCTCAAAACCCTCTCTCTAAATTCTTCCATTTTCTCTAAATTTCTTCCCACGATATGAATGACTTCGCTGTGAGTTGCCTATATGTATCTCGCGATCTTTGTCAAATCAGGCTTTTGTTCGCTATTATGTGACTCCTTTTTGCTTTTATGAGCAGTTGGATATTGTTGAGGTTGATTCTTCCCCATATATGTTCTACATGTTCTTCTTGGTTAGATACGGTGGATTCTATGGCGGTACGACTTCGATCCGTGTGGT
This sequence comes from Prunus avium, assembly GCF_002207925.1. The sequence continues at coordinate 151,726 of NW_018921696.1, read as the reverse complement.
AGTCATGGTTTAGGCTTATGATTTAATTTAAGGTTTTGTTAATTTTGGGCTGTTTGTATTTGGATATGGTCTATATTCGATTTTGGTGTTTTAGGCCCTATTTGAGATTGTTTTTTTCCTAAAACATGTGATTCACTTTAAAGTTAAGTAGTTTAAGGTGTTTAGTTAAAATAAAATATCTCAATTATTTTAAAAGCAGTGGTTTTTTTACAACAGTTTTTAAAAGTAGACTCTGGATTGCTTGTCAAAATTGCTTTCAAAAGAAGTAGAGATGAGCCTTTAATGAATTTTTTAATTCCCAAAATACCATCATTAATTTTTAAAAATAATACCACCTCCACCTCCACCTCCACATCCAACTCTACTACCTCCACCTTCACAATCGCCATCCCCACCACCACCACCACATCACTACCACCACATAATTATGGCATAACACTTTCAATATCATGTCTATTCTAGTCATTAATCACAGTTACAACAGTTTTGTATTAAGATTTACCAAACGGTTTTGACAATGTTTTTTGTACTAACACTTTAAAAATATTGTTTATCAAATATGGAGTTGCTTTACTTTACAATTAATTATTTTCAAAACACAACATAAGCAACATTTTTTTGAAGTCATAGCAATCCCAAACTAGCCCTTAGTATACGCAGATTTTGTCTGATTTAGCTTTTCCTTTTGAGTTGTTTTTTTCTTAGTTGTTGCTTTTGCAGTCATGATATTCATGTCTTGCAAATATTTTTGATGCATTGCTGAAGTTTTTTAATGAATAGCGTTTGATTATAAATATAAAAAAACAATAATACTCCAGCAAATTGTAATAGTTTGTAAGAGCATCTCCATCAATGCTCTAGCTAAAACTTGGTTAATTGTGACTTTAAATGGCACAAGTTAATTATATGGTTACCCACATTAACAATACTTCTCTAGCAATGTTCTCTAATTTTGACTAATATTGAATTTCAAATTATTTTTGTATGAGTGGTTTTTTTGGTTGAATTTCAGTCAAATATGTCCTAAAAGCACCTTTGGCTGGTCTGCTCGAGATGCTCCCTAAAACAGAGAGAGCATTATTTTATTTCAAAAAAATCCCAAAGGCGACGGTCGTCAAATAGTCGCTTTTGACTATAAATCCCCCTTGTCTTTACGTTTAGGTTTGAATGGTTCTCTTCCGGCTTTTGGTCTGTGGCTCCATCTATGTCCATGCTCGCGAAAGAAAGGTGGCAGAGAATCATGGCTCTATTCATTGGGATACAGCAACAACATTCCATTGTTCATTCTCTTCTTTGAAACTTCCTTTGACAAATTATTTTGGGTTTCTACATCCAAACCAGGACAAAAAAGACGACAGGAAAAGAAAATAATGCCCCCAACACGAGGTGGAGAGGAGAAGCAAAACGAATTAAAGTTACAATGATAGATACAACTTATAAGATAATAGTAGTCAAATACAAGCGCGTCATATTTCAACTCTTTTGACATGCACATTCAGACTATCATAATGTGTTATGTAGAAGAACTAAATTACAAGGTAACCACATGATGGAAATAAAATTGTCAAACCTTGGCTTTGCCATCTGAACCCAGCTAAGACGTTATTATCCATTACATATATCGGATAGTGAGGGGGAAAAAAAAGGGAAGCGAAACCCCAAAAGTAAGTAACATCTGGCTATGCATTGCTCGGAGAATGAAGTAAAAATGGAGGAAGATGATGCTCCAGAACAGCCACGAGCTCTCTGCACTGGCTCACCCCTTCTAAGACCCCACCGCCAAGCCTGCTTACAGCTTCAACAACCTGTCCTCTCAGTTTTTGCGACAACAAACAGCCACCTGCCTTGACACACTCCCTATACAGCGGCAGGTAAGCAATCGTTACCCTCAGAGGGGCTGGTAGATCTCTTAAGCAGATAGGAGATCCACCCCATTTTAAAATCCTCACCAGGCTCAAGTAATGTTCTTGTCCTTGTCTTATTCCACGCAAGAAAGCTTCCTCTGACCAATGCTCCCGAAGAAAAGCTTTTAACTCAGGAGCTACACCCTCATCATCAGACCGAGCAATACTGTCTGCAACAGCATAAGTAGCTGCTGGATCACCCAAGAAGTCGGAATGGAGAAGAAATGCAACACCATCAAGAGAACCACCACTTCGTTCACCAGCAGCCTTCAGAATTTCAATGCTTAGTGCTGCAAGGACGTGATGAGGAACATGAGGAAGGAGATAGGCAGCAACATCAACTTGGCTACTAGAAGTTGCAGCTGTGAGAGCAAGGCAGAGCTCCATGTCTCGGCAACCCCTATTCACAAACCACTCAACAACCTGCATACAGCCCCTCTCAGCAGCTCTCATCAGGGGGCCCAAGAAAGCTATGGCATTACCCTCTTCCACAAGGCATTCCATCGTACCAATCTTGCAGTAGTGAGAAGCAAAACCCAAAGCCAGGTCAACATCAACATCCAAACTGTTCCTTTGGGCAATCTAACAACACAAAACCCAGATGCCAAATATAAGTGAGATGAAAAAATTCCAGACAAACCATATATCATAACAGCAAATTTTGGGTCTCAATCTCCTAAAAAATTCTCCTAAACCCAGATGCCAAACAAAATTGAGAAGAAAAGCTGCCAGTAGAACCATTTATCATAAAAGCAAATCTTGGTTCACAATCTTCTTCTCAAAATTCTCCTAGAACTGATACATAAGCAAATTATTTATTCAAGTATGCTTCAGCATAAAAGAAGCAACAATGAATAATGTCAATGTCAGAAAAAATATTTTCGATTTTCCAGATTTTAAGAAGTAATAGTAAAAAGTAAGAAAGGATGGACATTACTTTAGAATTTTTATAAATTTATCATTAAACATGTAAGCAAAAAACAATACACACGACCAACACACATGAGCTTGAATATCAATATATAAAACCATCTTATAACAACATTTTTAAAAAAAATGACGATTGTAGTCATTAGAAGAACTAAAAACTTTGGCTTAATAACTATAATACTAATTACCATTATTATCTAATTAGTATTTATATTATGTTGAGTATTACCTAGGCACTTTTATATAAAAATAAAATAACTAACAACAGTTAAACATAATTAAATTATAAAATATATTAGGGTTATGAATTTATCCTAAAAGAAAAAAGATACATATTTTTTAATTTTTTGTTTAGTTTTGTAGTAAATGCATAAAGGACAATCAACCTCATTCTCTTTTCAAATCCAAAGAGTTAATGAACATTTTTTGGAATAGCCCTTTTTTTATTCCAACTATTTGATATTTGGATTCTGCTTCATTATGATTAGTAAAATGACTTCTCTTCAAAAAAACAAAAAACAAAAAGATTAGTAAAATGACCAAGCAGTGATACAATATTGATACATCATACATGAACAAGCAACCATGACACATCTGTCTTTCAGATGAATGACAACTAGGAATGAAACCCTCTAAGAACCTACAATCTAAGATAGTAAGGGGCCGCCTGGTAACGTTTCTGGAGAATGTTTTCAGAGAATATTTTCTGAAAGTGAAAACAAGAAATGAATTTGCATTTTCAAGATACGAGAATGATACAGTTTTAGAAAGAAAAAAAAAAGTGAAAACGTGTTAAACAATGAAAAATGTATAATTTAACAAAATAAAATATAATTCTGATATTTTTTAAAGGCTAAAATTATCATACAAATATAAAAATATTTTTTAACAAATACAAAAAAGAACTACGGTGCAAATATAGAAATAAAATTTAAAAACAACTCAAAAGCAGTTGCTTTCAGCCGACATCCTCCCCCATTTTTCTTTTTTCTCCTCCTCCTTTCTTTCTTCCTCTTCTCTCCTTTCTCTTTTCTTCCTTCCCAGTCCCCATTCCTTCTTTTTTTTTCTCTTTCTCTTCTCTCCTTTCTCTCCTCTTCTTCCTTCCCATCCCAGGCCCTGTCTCTCTCTTTCTTGAGAGGTACTCTTGATCATAAGATTTGACGTATGATGTATTTCCGTTATATGTACACCGATGCATATGTAATTTCTAATTATACTGAGATGCAATCCACTAATGATTTGTGAGCAAGATTTTGTAGGAAATAAATCTAATAACATGCAGGTCTAGAGTGCACTAAAGCGGAGAACAAAGACATGACCCACATTATATATGCCTTGCAAAGGCTAATGATGATATGCATGCCTCGTGGAGGAGGCTATTAATGCAAAATGTTGAGGGGGATGTGATTAAGCCCATAAGGGAGTCACCTCAGGAGGTAACCCAACTTCTGTGATTGGCGATCCCATGAAGGAAGTTCAATGTGGTAGAAACAATCCATACTGCGTGACTCATATAGCACTCATAAAACTATGGAGATATCCTTGATATATTCTTCTGCTCATCCCTAAGGCAAAAGTGCTATTTTATGTACGTTAGGAAGGGATTTATCCCTGAATGAGTTTTGAGGAGGGCAATCTCCCATGGGGTGCAGGTCACATGTACTCTTGGAGAACTCACCTAAGTGAGAGACGTCGTGAGGCGGCGATTGTGAGAATTGGGCTATTCTCTAGTAACTCTCATGAGAATCAAGATTGGCACATGGCCATAATAGCGCTACCCCGCATCCAAATCTCAACCAAAACTATGTGTGGAATATGTTGAAGTTTGGTCAAAGGTGCCGAGTTCAATACTTTGTACATTCAGGTTCCTCAAATGGAGACTATTATCACTAAGTGAAGGTTCAAGCCCTAAAGGCACATACACGTATTGCATAATATTATGTTGCCCATATATAAATATATATTTTTACTATTTTTTGTCATGGTAAAATTTTGAAAACCTTGTGGGGGATTGTTGGAATTTTAAAAAGGTTTTATTTTTTTTTTACCGTTTTGATTTGTTTAATTATTCTGGTTGTTTTATTTTATTTATTGTGAGGATTATAAATATTAAATTTTCAAGTTTTATTTCTATATTGAATGTCTTAATTTTCTAGTTTAATGTGGTGTAGGTTACATGTTTTTAGATGCCTATAAAAGGCCACTCCACCTTCACATTTGAAATACGACCACATAACACAAATACAAATACAATACCATACTACCACAACCACCATTACAATCTGATTCTCTCATCTTCTACCTTTCATACTTTCTCTACTTATATAATTATTTTTGGGCAACAGTTTTGTGACTTGAAGACCTATATCCAACATATTCATAACGGACCTTGAGCCTGTGTATCGGGGGTTGTATCTTGGAGTCTTGTAGACCGTTAGTACCTGCATGTAGGGAGGCTACAAAGGCTTTAGGACGTCTTTAGCGTGCTTCAACATACCAGGCTTGCTTTCATAATCTTAAATTATTTTACTTTTATTTACCTATTATTCATTTATTTAGTTTTACTTTACCTTAAAAGACTTTCAAATTTATTTTATATATTATTTATATTATAAAGGGTTTTGCCTCTCTTTTTCTGCAATTTGCTAAGTGGGTGGTGGTACTTCGATTTGGTACAGGCGGTATTGATGGTAGGGTTGATTGGGTTCGACTGGGTTGTGGTGCGATTATCAGGTGGCTGGTCTGTTGTGGTAACTGTGGTTCGATTGGCTTGTAGTGGCTGTTGGGTGGTATTTGACGACGGTGGTTATGATGGTGGCTTATGCTCTGTTTTTTTGCCAATGAATCCATGTTCTCTGCATTTTCAGTGAATTATAACTAAAAGGTTGAAAACGATTTCAGAAAACGTTTTCTGTGTTTTCTGAGAATGAAAACAGAAAATGGCCGCTGAAAACACCACAGAACAGGCCCTAAGTATCAGAAAAATACATAACTACATACATACAACTATGCTTGTTAAAATACAACTTGCTTTTGTTTAGTTTCTTGTGAGAAAAAAAAAATTCCATAATGAATTCTTACTCATCTGATGTTCTTAGGGTGCCTTTCTTCCATTTTTGGCTTTTGTGGAATGCTAGAATCATGGCAGGCATGAATGAATGAATCAAGTATAGATTCCTTTTTCTTTTTCTTTTTTTCTGTTCCTTTAATTTCTTTTATCAGCTCCTAGTGTCCCATCGTGGAATTGGTGAAGTCAGAAAGCATTCTAATAAACTTCATGATGCCAGGCTGCTCTTTCTCTAAGGTTATTTTGTAGCTTGGTATAGTAACATATTTTACAGCTTTCTAGATTTTACAAACAAACAAAAAAACCACATGACTAATTTTCCACATAAAATACTAACAGAAAAGCACTCAGGCAAAAAATAATATCCAAATGCTAGGAAGGCAAATAAACATCATCATGGCATCTAAACAAGATATTAAAGTCACCTGCAATAAGATGCGCACAAGCTCTGTACTCCCAAAACGAGAGGCTTCAAGAAAACACTGATTAACATTGTCCGCGCCCCCTTCCACCAACATACCCAATAAACCATGAATTGCAGTTGCCGAGATCCCAGATGCCCAGCCAGAGTTGAATGAACTAGAAAAGAGAGTTAGGGGAAAGCAAGCAGCATCAAAGGCCTCCGTGAAATCCTTCCCAGAAAGCTGGTTACCAGCAAGATCTATGAACGTCTTAAATGCTGATAACTGGAGTTGGATCTCAACTGATGAGCTATTGTTAACTCTATCCTTTTTACCCTGACAACGAGAATGGAAGCCTATGCATTTCAGAGCCCATTCAGTAAACTTTTGAACCTTAGCACCAGCTTCTGCCTTCAAGACCTCATCTCCATTGCATTCCTGGAGACGCTCATGCAACCTATCAAAAAAAAAACAATGAAGCAAAAGGCACACCAATAACAGGATTAAAGGGAAAAAGACTGACAAGGTGCTCAGCAGACACAATAAAAAATACCACACTATACTCTTGTACTTTAAATAAAAGAAGGGAAAATCAAAGGACATAAACGAATGAAATCTATGCATTCTTAAGTTTTGATAGCAAGTGGTCCTTTTGCACAACTCCCAGGTTTTCTACATATATGCTCGTACACAGATTGGCTGAAAGCATATGAACTGACACATAAAAATTACTATAATATGATAACTACAAAAACTGAATATATGCACTTTTTCTGCTTAACGAATTGCTCACTTCATTAAGAATTTAAGAACAAGAGCAAGGCATAAACGAACTAGAACTATACAGTTCAATCACAAACTTCAATAAATAGAGTAATTTTATCCTACTAGTAAGAAAGATAATGCATTCTAATCTACCCAGTCCTCCTTATTAGTTATAAAGTCTTCATCTTCAATTCTGGAAAAGACTTCTGTAGTCTTTATGGACCCATGCACAGTACAGAAACCCATGCAAAAACACAGCAATATTTGTCGTTATACAAGCATACAGTTTTTTCTAAGTGTTTCTGATTCAAGCCTGCGCAACAAATGCAAAAGGTCAAAGAAAAAAAATTGAAAACTACTTTCTCAAATAGATGGCAAAAACAATAGCTCTCAGTACATATTAAGTGGCATCCCTACAAATTCAGCATGTATATCAACAGTACCGAAAAATTAACACAGGGTTTCAAATATTGATAGATGATCACTCATTAACTACAGAAGATATAACAGAACCATACATGATGTCAAATCAGATTCAATCTTCTCAGAAAGATAATAAAATAAATAAATATTTCCCCATATAAGACTGAAAACATTAAGCCTTACCTTTGGGCCATTACTGTGACTGTATCTGCAAGACTCATTGTTCGGCTCTGACAAGCAGAGACGCAAGAAGCAAGAAATGAAGTCCTCAAGGCAGCTCTGGTGAAGTCATACGCACCATTGACAATTATCTTCTTAATCAATCCCGTTATCCCATAGAGCTCTTGTTGTGTGCTCAAGAACCATATTGAATCCAGAGTGATGCACAAAGCATCATTCAAGGTTTGTGGATCAGCTAACAGGATCAAACTCTCTGCAAGTTCCCAATCATGGGAACTCACCGCACCCTGAAACAAACGTCCCAACTCAATCCTATCTTGTCTACTGAGTTTCTTCTCTTGCTCAATTTTCTCCTTCTTCTCCAGGTTGGAATCCACCACAACGGCCCGAGATTTGAGTTTCTTGGAACTACAACTACAATTAGTGAACATCCTTGACTCCTTCCTGACAAGGGGTCCTTCTCTAGAAAATACCACATTACTTCCCTCCCCTTTGTCTGACGCTAAACCTTGAACTCCGTTATTTGGACAATCAATTCCACTCTCTTCAGCTTCCATTTCAATATAAGTGGGGTCTTCAGAATTAGTCTCGTTTACCACAATCCAACCACCATTACCCTCAACAGGTGCCATCTCCTTTTCCATCCTCGCCCTCTATAGACTATTCTATTCCCCTTCCCACGAATTTCCGTAATTTAAAATAAAATTGAAGGAAAAACCCCTCTAATCAGGCTATCACACAAATTTCCCAAAAAGCATCATCAAACAGCCCAAGTAGTAAAAGTATAACTGATAATATAATGGAAGAAACTCATCGCTCACGATTCCAAATCCAACAACACCAAATGGTTAATGCACGAATTGGTTACAAAAGTTTACTCCCTTTTTTTGTTTCTCCTCCTTCGATCACTGCTCCACTTGGAGTTAGGCGAACAAATCGAAAACCAAAGTCCTCAACATGCAATGGAATTAAAATAAGCCCTAAATTCTCGAATTCCTATACATGTTGGTGTTAAGAGACAATCCAGAACAAGCAAACCAGAGAAAGAACCTACCAGCCATACCCGTCAAATATCAAATGTCAGAGAGGACCACAGTCGCAACAACACTGGAAAAACCCTAGAAACCCTCCTTTCAGCGAATCCGAAGGGATTCCAGCAATATATCAAGGATCGAGAATCACCCTACAACACCCAGAACCTCGTTTATCAGCACGTTAACAAAAATACTAACAAAATCGTTAAAGGCATCAAATAAAAAATAAAAAATAAACTATCTAAAACTAAACAGAATCTGTTAGGGAAGGAGGAAAGAAAGGAAACGAAAAAGCAATGCAATCGAAAATGAGTGCATAAATAGTAAGAACTTAAACAAAGAGGAAAAGGCAAAACGAAAATAACATGGAATGAATAAATAGATATAGCAAACCTCTGATTAATTGTGGTGGAGGACAGAGACTCATCAGAGAGCAAAACTCTGAGATTTTTATTCATTCCCTTCAATTTTTTCATTTCCTATCTGGAAAACCATTATAGATGTTTTCTGTTTATTTTATTTCCTTTATTATTCATTTTGTTAAAGGAATCTGCCAATTTGCCCCTTGAATTCTACGATCACTGTCAATTTGTCTCCGAATTAAATTTTCTAAATTTTAATTATTCTATGTAATGTTAAATTTCTACACGTCATTCAATTTGCCTCCTAATAATAAATTATATAATAGTACGCTAATATGGTTATATGGGAGTGCATTTTTGCTCACCACTTTAACCCAATGGGTAAACTATTGAAATGCCCTATGAACTTGTACATAATTATCAATTTACCCTCTAACCTTTATTTTTAGAAAATTAAAGACTAACTAAATTTTATTCTCAATTCCCCTCCCACCGTCTAAATCTCAACATTTCATCTAATTTGTCATTAAATATGAGGACAAGTTGGTCATTTTAAAATGTTGAAATAATATTTTATTTAATTTTTTAATAAACAAAGGGGCCCACCCACTTCATCTTTTTCCCTTTTGTTGTAATTGAAGATACAAAGGGGAGGGGGGAGCTCGAATGGGAAAGGGAGAGAGAGAGGGGGAGCGAGAGAGAGAGAGAGAGAGAGAGAGAGAGAGAGAGAGAGAGAGAGAGAGAGAGAGAGAGAGAGAGAGAGGAAGAGATGGAGAAAAGGGAGGTTGGCTTGCGGTGGTGGTCATGGGGGAATGATGGAGAAGAAAATGGGTGGTTGCGGTGGTTATGGGTTGTGGGGAAGGGGGGTTTGTCTATGGGTTCTAGGTTCGTTGGGGGGTGGGTCTATGATGGGGATGTGGGGGAGCTTGAGAGAGAGAGAGAGCACGCACAAGATTGTTGTTGTCAAATTTGTGGTTTTTAGAAACCAATTAGTTTTTTTATTTGTTTTAATTTGGAATAATTCGGTAGTTGTGAATTTGGGGTTTAGGATATTGATTTTTTGGGTGTTTGTGTGATCAGGTCTAAATTTGATTGATTAGGAGAATTCTATTGAATGGGTCGTAGAGAGTTTCGTGTTTTGATTATAAATTGAAGGCTTTGAAAGGTTGGGGTTGTGTGGATGATTTATGTGGGGACTAGGGATGCGAGGAAGGGTGGCTTGCGGTGGTCATGAAGGAATGGGTGAGAAGAAAACGGGTGGTCGTGGGGGTTATGGGTTCATTAGGGGTGGGTTTATGGGTTCTGGGTTCGTTGAGGGGTGGTAGTCATGGGGGAATCGGGTTAGGATGGGAAGGGGTGAATGGTCTAGAATGAAGGGTTGGTGGTCATGGGGGAATGAGGTGGAGAAGAAGACCGCAAGGGGGGGAGGGGGGTCCATAGGTTTATTTTTTCCTTTAATTTTTTCAAAAAATATATATTTGTAATGATTTGAGGGATTGGTGGATGATATGTTGTTGATTTAGACGGTAGGGGGGAATTGGCAATAAAATTTAGTTCAAGTCTTTAATTTTCTATAAAAAAAAAAGGTAAGGGGGTAAATTGATAATTAAGTATAAGTTCAATGGGCATTTTGGCAGTTTACCCTATCACAAGGTGTATGTTTAACACCCTTCTCAACACTTGACACGTGTCTATATGCATAATCATGCTTCCATAGTACAAAGTAAAAATAGATATTTATAAAAATACCCAATCCTAGACATGTATTTATAAAAATACCCAAGCACTATTTAAACATAGAAACATACCCAAAATGGGTTTTGGGTATGTGTGTAATGATGAGTGTTGGGTATGTTTATAAATGGGTTTTGAGTGTGTGTAATGATGAGTTTTGGGTATGTTTATAAAGTGTTTTGGGTGTTTGGTATTTTTATAATTTTAGCCCCCATTTTGGGTATTTTAGCGAAACTCCCAAGTAAAAAAGTTAACTATAGTTGTGTTTATGGACACGTATAAAGTATTCAAAATGGTGGTGAGGATACACATTGGGTTAAAGTGGTGAGCAAAACTATTTTTGGTCATGTGTTATAGTTTGTACATGTATTATAATATGAATGAATGACATGATTGATTTTACCCCCTTTAGGGAATAATATCAATAAATACACTTACATTATAATATGTGGGCAAATTATACCACGTGGTCATACAAACGTACTACATTATAATTACTTGTAATTTTTTATAAATGATTTTGAAGTGTTACAAATCTTTGTGTATTGTTGCTTCAAATTACTGTAAAAAAGAACAATTTGTCCTTTATAATGTCACATGTGTCCGCCCATCACATGACACTATTAGAATTTGGTGGCATGTTTACTCATCTGTAATCAGATTAAGTTGAATTGAATTGAGGAGGAGTTGGATTAAAGAGAGTTAGAATCCGGATTCCTATAAAGTTGTTTACTAAACCATATGAATTGGGGGTAGGAGTGGTACTAATTCCTTATAAGTTATTTACTAAATTCTCATGAATTGGAATTGAAACCAAATTGATTACTAAAATGCTCTCGTTGTTGGGTTAAAGTGATGACAAATTTGAAATTTTAAAATTTGTGTGAGGATATAATGGGTAAAGAGATGAATTCCTAATGGGTGAGTTTTCCATAAATTAGAATACCACCTCTCACCCAAGAGTCCAATTCCTCCAAAATCAGGAGTTGATTCCTCCATGTGAAGTAAACACATGAGTATCCGTAGGAGGAATTCAACTCATTATTTTAATTCCGATTACAAATTAGTAAACATGAAATGTGTAGATATTCACGATGTGTGGTAGATTGACCAATAAAAATAGTACAAAATTCTAATGTGTAGATATTCACATTTTTTTTTTTGGGAAGACCTTTCTTATTGAGAGGAGCAATATCATACTAAACTCACACACACTACATGGATGCTAGGACTTGAACCCAGGACCTTTCTTGGGGGAGTAATTGCTCAAAACCACTACACTAGTGGATTTTTGTGTGTGCAGATATTCACTATTAAATATAATACATAATATTGATTATATATTTATAAATGATAATTTTAAATACAGAACCTGGGAAAGTGCTTACGGTTATGTGCAATGTGATGCTATAAACTACAATACAAACATATAGAGAGGAAAGGATTTGAACTTTCAGTGCAAATGGTGGGCACAGTGCCATGGTTCCCTTCCCATATATGCATACTTTACTTTTTCTTTATTGCAAACATTTGCATGTGTTTGAAAGAGAAAATTTAAGAATGTTGATAAATAGTAAAAGTATGAGGTTTCAACTAAAATGGCAACGAGATTTAATACATGACTTTAAAGTTTATGTACATTGAAAATTATACTACGAAAATATGTGATGCTGCTGATGGCGGTAGCTACGTTAGTAGGGTTGATGTTATTGGTGGTGTTTGATGGGTTATGCTCGTGTGAGGTGCTCGTAAGGAGGTGGCGACAATGTTGGATTGATGATGGTAATAGTGGTGGCGATAGTAGGAGTGATGATGTTGGTCATGTTGTTGATAAGGCAGTGAGGATGTTGGGTTGGTTAGTTAGGAGAACTCATATTGCCCATTTTATTTTATGCGATATGCGATATGCGTTTTAAATTGGCATGGTTACTTGCAAGTTGCAAAAGAATGAGGGAAGTCATGAATTGGGGAGCTTAAGAATACGATAATAAGGAATTGGAATCCGATAGTTGATATGATTCCCAATTTTGACGGTATTTACGGATTTTTACCATGGAATATTTTTTTATTATGTAAAGTGTAAATAAACGTAAGAGAAGTACGAAATGAGATTCATTTTAGTAAACGCACATGAAGAAATAATTGAGGGCATGTTTACTTATTATGAATGGAGGAAGTCATGAATCGAGAAATTTAGATAAGGGAATCAAAATATTGGAAACAGATCAACTACTCTCATAGTTGATCTTATTTTCAATTTTGAGGATATTCGATTACATATTTTAAAATGGAATCCACATAATTTTTTTTTATTACTTATATATCAGTAAACGCCAAAAAATCAAGAATTGGAATCATACACTCATGCTAATAACCATTACTAATAAGTAAATCGACCGTAATTACCGAGTAAAAGGAAATACGAAATCATTTTCCATCCCAACACAAGAAGAAATGTAAAGGAATAAAAATCCTCATAAGCTTTTCCTAATAGACACACAAAGCATCTTACTAGAAATTGTAATATATTCAGATTTAAAAAGAAAAAAGAAAAAAAAGAAAAAGGTAAGTAGTGCTGATATATTATTATTGCAATACCAGCACGACATAGATTAGACTTGTGTGAGAAACTGGGAAGAGAGCTTGAGACCAAAACCCTAGAATTGTGTGAAGTTTGATCTGTTCAGATCAAAGAAGCTAAGAGGCAATGGATGAAGAGTATGATGTCATAGTGTTGGGAACGGGTCTCAAAGAATGCATCCTCAGCGGTCTTCTCTCCGTTGACGGCCTGAAGGTCACACCTTCCGCCACTCCTACACTTATTTTTTCTTGTTTTTTCAATCTCATCCATGGACTCTGTTTTTTCACTTTGATTATTATTATTATTATGTGTAATTGCTTTTCCAACTGGGTCGACGGGGTATACTCGCAGTTGTGATCGGACGGATCTAGATGCTCCAAACCATCTCACAGTCTTTTTTTTGTTCCATTAATTTCATTTCTCTGTTTCTGTTTACTTGGATGTTTGTCTAAATTCGTATTGTCTTACTTCAACTGGTTTTGATCTGAACCTATTAGTCCAAAGTGCGTCTAACCAAGTGCGCTTTACTGTCAATCTTAGACCCTGAAAAAACTGCAACTCAAACTGGGCTGCCAGGATATTAGTAGCTTCATTCATCTTTTACCCATTTAACATCCTCATTTCTCCAACTATTTTGGCAAATAACCAAGGAGAAAATCTCTAATGATAAATGTCTGACAGGGCCAGTGGGATTTTATCCTACTTCTATAGCTTGCCTGATGACAACCGCTCCCCAAAATTACTTAAAGTCTGTGCTTAGTTACTACATTATTATGTGTATTTGAGTTCCTGATGCGATGTGAAAGTTTTTGCTTGCTAAGACTTAAAATTGCTTACTCTTTACTTCTATTCTCCTTAACAAACTTTCATCTGTTTAAACTGGAACAATTGTTTGAGATTGATTTTCTGGTTGATTTCTAACTATTTTTCTCTCTCCCTCCTACATGTAGAAAGAATGGTTATTAAACCACTTCTTCTTTTGTTCGTGCCTTTCCTTCTCTTCTCATTCTGTTTTTCCATGGTCTTTCCTTTTTGTACTTATTTCTTCTGTTGGGGCATGTAGGGCAAAAACCTTAGCACTTTTGCTATTTGTTAACCCTTATATATTTACTGGTTTTTTAATTTGTATAAATTTATTATCTGCCGATGATGATTGAGTGTTGATAAAAAAAACTAGGGACTTTTAGTATTGATGCGTGCATCTTGTGAACCAGGTTCTGCACATGGATAGGAATGATTATTATGGAGGAGAGTGTGCATCACTTAATCTTGTCCAGGTCCTGATCTGCCCCTTACTGTTTAAACAATAAAGTCTCAATGAAGTATCAGTTCTGTACTTCTATTGCTATCTCTCTCTCCCTTAAACTTTCCATTTAAATATTTATCTTGATCTTTAAATGATTAACTTGCAGCTATGGAAGAGGTTCAGGGGAGATGATAAGCCCCCAGCACATTTGGGCTCTAGTAGGGATTATAATGTGGACATGGTCCCTAAGGTAGGTTTTGTGTGTTTCCTTGCTTTCTGCATTGTGTTTGGCCCACTATTTGTGGGTTATTTATTTATATTTATTTTCAAGTTTTCTTAAAGTGTTGTATTTTTCTCTGTCTAGTTTATGATGGCCAATGGTACTCTAGTGCGTGTCCTAATTCACACAGATGTCACCAAGTATTTGTACTTCAAAGCTGTGGATGGCAGTTTTGTGTATAATAAAGGAAAGGTAGAATTTGTACTAACTTATTCGAAACCTGTATTTAGTATTTACACACGCTCAGACATATGTGTGTATAGATTTTACCTTAACATTTATGAGTGGCATATGAAATGTTGCAATAGGTTCACAAGGTTCCAGCAACTGACATGGAGGCACTTAAATCTCCACTCATGGGTCTGTTTGAAAAGCGCCGTGCCCGCAAGTTCTTCATATATGTTCAAGATTATAATGAAAGTGATCCCAAAACACATGAGGGAATGGACTTAACAAGAGTGACTACTAGAGACTTGATTGCGTAAGTGATTGGATGTTGCCCTCTTTGCAAATGAACTCTATCATTGTAAGAAGAATCCTAATTTGCAATCTTGATGGTCTCATTATCGTCTCAATATCTTATAAAAATAAATTTTAAGCAATGGATCGAAGATTAGTTGGTTGCATATTGCTTAATGGGTGTTCAAAATTTATGCGATAAGTATTTGGGGTGTAATGTTGGGATGTAAACTTGTTCACACACAGAGAGAGAGAGAGAGAGAGAGAGAGAGAGAGAGAGAGAGAGAGGGACCTAGTTGTACCAACCAATGATTGCCTTTGTTTTATATTGTATATGGTTAAGAGAGGTGATCTTATTTCGGTTGCACTGTTGATACTGTACGTGTAATGAACTTAGTAACAATCTGAGACCATTTGTTTTTTTTTTGTGTGGTTGATGTTTTGACAGAAAATATGGTCTTGATGACAACACTGTTGACTTCATTGGGCATGCAGTGGCACTTAATAGAGATGACCGCTACCTGGATGAACCTGCACTGGAGACTGTGAATAGAATGAAGGTAAATACTGGTTGGGGTTCACAGTTGATATTTGTATGCCTGGATTTTAAATTCGCATATATTACAAGTTTCATTTTTTCATGAACTTGAGTTTTACCCTTGTTTTTGTCGTAGCTATATGCGGAGTCTGTTGCACGTTTTCAAGGAGGATCACCATACATATATCCATTATATGGATTAGGAGAGCTTCCCCAGGTCTCTTTCTCTCTATTTAAACTATTGTAGTTAATGTCAAAGTTGGTAAAGATATTCATTTTATATTTTTGGCGCTTCATGTAGGCATTTGCACGACTTAGTGCAGTTTATGGTGGGACATATATGTTGAATAAACCTGAGTGCAAGGTACTCCTTACTCATGTTTCTTGGATTTAACACTCTTTCACACTCTTTCCCTTATGTTATTGCATTAGTTTTTTCTACTCTAGATTTGGAAAATTGCTGTGTATGTGAATTTTATTGTCGGTCAAGACTGAGTTTGATACCGCATGATACCAGGTAGAGTTCAATGATGAGGGGAAGGTAATCGGTGTAACATCTGAAGGGGAAACTGCTAGGTGCACAAAAGTTGTCTGTGATCCTTCTTACTTGCCCAACAAGGTAAACCCTTCTAAGTTGGTGTGGCTATAATATCAATTTTCTGTTCACCTTATGCATTGTAAGTAGGCAGATGATTCTATTGAATTATAGGTCCATAGGGGACAGACAATTGCTTCTCTTTTCTTCTGTGCCATGCTTGAAGGGTGAAGAAAAATGCTCATTATCCCACACTTGACTGAAAATTTATTGCATTTCAACAGGTTAGGAAGGTTGGTAAGGTTGCAAGGGCTATTGCGATAATGAGCCACCCAATTCCAAACACCAATGATTCTCATTCAGTGCAGGTTATCCTGCCACAGAAGCAGTTGGGTCGCAGATCAGATATGTGAGTTCTTATGTTTGTGACAACTATGAAGGTTGCCAGCAATGCACTTGTGTATCTTGTATCTGTGATTTTAGAATGGGGTTAAAGGTATCTAAATAGTTAAAATGTTTCATGTCTGGAGCATGGTATGTTTACCTGATCTATAGTTGATTGGTTAGAATATACTAAAAAGATCTAATTTAATTGGGCATCGTGGAAATACCACGGACTCTGTAACTTTGGAAATCATTCGTGGTCTGCAAGTCCTCTCTTGGGATAAGGTAAAACTTTGAGCGAACAACCAAATTCTTGATCTTACCTTGATCTGATTTGAGGTCTGTGTCACTGTTGCTTTAGCAAAAAGCAATCCCATGACTAGCTTTTCTTTTGCTATGAGAAAGAAACGGCATCTTTTTATTTTTCTTTACTTTTTCGAATACGAAGAAAGTAATGGCATAATTTATACATACAAATGAACCCTGATTGTTTTATCTCTGTTTTGTATTGGATATGCAATGTTATTTCCAGTGGATTTCTTAATCACTTCTCTATATACTATGAAGCAATGGTTTGTTGGTGGATATTTATTTATTCCAATTTATCTCTTATTATCTTACTACACTACTACTACTACTACTACTACTACAACTTTTATATTATTATTTTGTATCTTTTGTACTACAGGCTAAGTTTTGTGATGCTTTTATGACTGAGCAGGTATCTTTTCTGTTGCTCTTACTCCCACAATGTTGCTCCAAAGGGAAAATTTATTGCATTTGTATCAACAGAGGCAGAGACTGATCATCCTGAGACTGAGCTAAAGCCAGGAATTGACCTTTTAGGGCCTGTTGAAGAGATATTTTTTGATATTTATGACAGATATGAGCCAGTCAATGAACCCTCTTTGGACAATTGCTTCATATCAACCGTGAGTCATTTTCAAGTCTTGGCCTGTTCCGTGTATTCTTCATTATTACTTATGCACACTTGATGTATGCCTTCTTATGTTTAACAGAGTTATGATGCGACAACACACTTTGAGTCCACTGTCATGGATGTACTCAACATGTATACCTTGATTACAGGGAAGGTAAGAAATATAGGCTAATTGGTTCCATTCTTTTCCATTTCATGTCTCCTTCAAGTCTTGACGGAAATTGCCTTCAATTAAATTCAAAAGCTACTATTGACTAACTTGCCCTTGTTCATTTTACTGTTTCAAAGAGTTATGTTTATCATACGAGGCTTAACCAAAATACCTGGAATTTTGGAGCAGGTTCTTGACCTCAGTGTGGACCTAAGTGCTGCTAGTGCTGCAGAAGAATGAGTAAAAACTACATGTGGTGCCTGTACAATTGTGCTTTGTTCCAAGTACGTTGAACTGCTTAAGTTGCTGGTGGTAATCCTCATACCGTGGAGGACTATATAAGTTTTCACTTTTAATCATGGACTTGATATGCGATATAATGCTGTTTTAAATGTACTAAACGTCCTTTCAAGAAAAATTGTACGTTAAAACATGTTTAGATTTCGGACATGCACTTGTGGTAATGTTGTTTTCAGGTTGTGAGTATGCGGGGAGGCATATAAAAGTATTACTTATCAGGGGAACTTCATTGAAGTAAATGACGTTCGTGTTATGTGTATATATATATATATATATATGTATGCTACTTTGAATACATAAACAACAAACCACCAAAAATTTATGAGGAAAACAACAAATATATTTACTTTTTCTGGAATCAACTAAACATACCTCTCCAAATTGTTGCCCTATTTATTTTTTAATATTTATACATCAACTATTGATGATTTGCAAATTGCGTACACAAACTCATATAAATTGTACACATCTTTAGTTTATTAAATTAGTAATCTATTAAAGTTTTATGTGGTTTTGTTTTTTAGGGTCCATTTGATATCCATTTTAATTTTAGTTTTTCATTTTCATTTTGTCCTAAAATATAGAGAAAAATGAGAGTTAGAATGAGAGTAAGGATGAGATTGAGAGAGAGAATGACAGGGTAAGATGGGAGGGAGGGGTACCAAAAGCGAAAACAATTTCAAATAGATTTCAGTTTTTAGTTTTTGTTTTCACTTTTGTTACTCATCTTTCCCATCTTCCCTTCTTGTCTTTCCGCTCAAATCCCATCTCCACTTTCATTCTCATTTTTATTTTTCCTCTTTTTCTTCTATAATCCTGCACAAAAAATAAACAATAAAAAATAAAATTGAGATAGTTACCAAACGGCCCTTACTTTATAAGATTTTATAAGAGTTTATGATTATGTGTTAGGCATCAATAGTTGATGTATGAATTCTCTCACCTCATCAATATATGAATTCTTTTACTCTATCTATAGTTCTTGTATGAATACGAAGTCATTTTCTAGTAAATTTGTTGTATTTCAACTTTTTCTAAAAGATAAAAGGCATTTTAGGATTCAAAGTATGTGTAACTTAATATAGAGAAAATTACTCTTATGCACTAATCAGTCGAATAGTTCATTGTTTAAGTCATCCCTTCAAGGGCGATCCAAATTAGCTAAATAAAAAATAAACTGCTCATTTAAATATTTCTTTTAATTATATTGAAAATAGTGTTATTGTCTCTTTATTTGATTACTATAAAATAAATAAATATTAATCAGTAAATGCATCAATGGAGAAGGAAGATTTGAATTTGGAATATTTTTCAATGAAGTATCAATGGATTAAGAGTGTATTCGTTTTTTTTTCTTTTTATTTTATTTATAAAAATGATCATGTTTTCTTGACCAATGAGTAGGGGGATTCGACAAAGACTCACCAAACTCGATTCTAGCATTCTTGCTATATTATAGCAAA
Source organism: Prunus avium (assembly GCF_002207925.1). The sequence goes on along the minus strand of NW_018921696.1, from coordinate 132,049 downwards.
GGTTGTGCATAGACATTTAAAAAAAAAATGAATGTATAAAGTCGGCATATCATTCTTGCTATATAATTTATAACAAAGGTTGTTTCCTCAACCCCCCAAAAAAAAAAAAAAAGGTTGCGCATAAACGTTGAAGATATGAATGTGTAAAGTCGGCATATCATTCTTGCTATATAATTTATAACAAAGATTTACTTCCACTTGCTATCTTGATTCTATTGAAGTTTGCTAGTTAGACTAGTTTGAGTGAGACCAGGAGGTTTTTCATTTTGATTTGGGAGTGGCAGTTCAGGCTCAATTTCTCCAGTCTTGTGATCATTTTCTCGTGAAGATTCCTGATTTCCTGCTACTTGAGCCAATTGAACTGTCTGAGAAGCCTCTTTGGGACCTCCTTGGCTAGAAGAAGAACCATTAGCAGCCTTTCTCAACCCCTTGTTCTTTTTGGCCGACCGAGCCCAGCCAACAAGCCCCTCTTGTATATGTTCTTCAAATATAGCCTTCTTGAATGAACTTCCCATCTTCATTACAAGTAAACATAGATATATATATATCTGAGTGTAAATTCTTCAAAAGGATAACAAAAAAGGAAAGCAATTGCAGCAAATCAAATTCTATGCATCCCTGCAACTCACCTGTGTGACAATTGCGTACAATGGCAAGGTACTGTAACTGCAGACGAACTGAATGAATGCTCTGAGAATGGATATTCGCATCCAGAACCAAAAAAACATCTCAGATTTATGAAGCTATGTTGGGATATATCAATATAAATAGAATACAAGGAGTAGACAAACATATGTAATTAATGTGGTTTTTACCCAATAACAAGTCTTGGGATGATATAACCAACTTGCCCCATTATGCAGGAATCAAATGAATATTGAACCTGCAAGAGATGGAGGCAACCAAAGATGATAAATCTACCACTACCATTTTGATAAGATATAAAAGTTTTACTATGTAATTTTGTATTACATTCTTACCCATATCCAGAAGAAAAATGCCAGTTCAAAAGAATTTTGGAACAAGATGATTTGAATCAGTAAGAGAACCAGTCTGGGCCTGTGGAACCAGAAGTGATCATCTGAAGGTTGAACAACCAAGTCCCCTTCGATTGCAATGTGTTTCTCAGCAACCTCATGGGCCAGTTGGGTAATTACATGCTCCAACTTAGTGCCAACAGCAAGTAAAAGCTGTAGGAAAGATTTAAGAAACCACCACAAACATTAACTTCCCTGTCCTATAAGGTTTCCTGGTTAGTCTGCGAATTTGGGGAGACATATGCACAAATTTATGGATCACCGGACATGGATGAGAATTACTATTTAACCACACAAGCAAATTCCGATATGCTCATCTAAAAAGAAACAAATATATGATCTGAAAAAGAAGACTATGGAGCAAAAAGAGACCTCATGCATCACGTAGCTTTTATTATAGATGAGATGACCATAAACAAAGAAATACGATAATCATCATCATCAACATACGTATGTATAAACTGAAATTTGGACTTGTGCTAAGAAGCATGGGGCAGTGGCAGAGCTGCAGGTAAGTCTAATCCAAACAACTCGGGTGTTGGCAGTGTGATATAGACAAAACCAGCACTATATTACAAGTATATATTTGTCAAACTTACAATGAACGGAATGAATGCTATCCAGAAATAGGCATGCCAACCTGCATAGAAACATCACAAGTGGCGGTAATGATCTTCATGCACCAGGTCAAAAATGCAAATGAAGATGATGGTATATCTATAAGGTGGATTGTGTTCAACTCCAGTTCTAGGAACTTCTTGTCAATAAAACTAAGATAATTCTAATCTCATTTGATGTGTCAAGTGCTTAAGAACTCAAGATCTCTGCCACAAAATATCTATTTCACTTTCAAGGCAGAGACAGAGGATCTTATTATAGGCAAATGAGTTGTACAACGTGCTGACCAATATCTCATTTCCATTCTAACTAAACATTGCAGAACAACAGTGCAAAGTTGTAAGAGCAACTGAATTTATTGAAAAAGGATAAAAATAATAACGTGGTCAATACAAACGCAAAAATAACCCGAAAGTTAAAAGCTTACCCGAGACATTCAGCAACAAGAAGATGACCACAAAGATCCAAAGATACCAACTGTAAATGATAATTAACAAGTTAATGACACAGTAGTATGCTTTATGAACAGAGAGAACAGTCCAAAGACATGATTCTAAACTTTCGTAAAACCCTGAAACAAATTATTTTAGACTATAGAAGTATAAATCTCTCATGCCTGCACTTGATGTGCTTGATTAAATCTTTAAGGTATTTTTATGTTGTGGATGGGAAGGAGTAAGGCAGTAGTAACTAGTAGTGCAGCCCTGCCAATGAGGCTCCAGCCATTGCAGGGTTTAAAGAGGGTCAGATAAATGCAGACTTCTCCCCGTTTGAGGAGAGGGAGATGAGCTGTTTCCTGCTTCAAGCCTGTGGCTTCTAGGTTGCAACTCATCCTCAAAGAGTAAGGCAGTGAGCTAACTAGTAACTACCAAAAAGATGCAACTAGTGAAACTATGAGCATGATGTGAATGATCTTGTAAAATTGAAACTAACCTTATTCCAACGACTCTCTTAAAATCTGCTTCAAGGGCACGTATCATGTACTTGTGGAAATTAAAATTTGGATTTCCCCTGCAATGGGTCTACGGGAGAATTACTTCAAAATTTGAAACAGGAATTTTGTGGAAACATTCAAAACCTGTGATAGCGCAGAGAGAAAAGAGGATGCAGAAATAAATTAAATAACTTACGCTGATGAAGCCTAGTCGCATTGTCATATAATCTGTTTTGGTCACAGACCCATAAAATTGCTTGAAAAAAGCATGCTGGATAAGAAAAGAGCCATGAGACAGACAGGGAGAGAATTATGCGACATTGCTTATTGATGCTGAAGGATGATATATATCATATGACTCACCAACCAGCCTAGAAAAGCTGAATTCTTTCCAATACCAAGAAAGCGACCCCTGATAAATTCATGATCTTGAACGTGCGTGAACTTCTTTGTCAAAACTGCACACATAATATATATTCCAAAAAGAAGAAAAAGCACTCCAGAATCAATTAGAAGTTGAAGCACTTCATCCCAATGTGAAATTAATTATAAAGAATGATGTAAATTAACATTAGCTAGTGGTACCTTCTTCTGGGTTGTACTCCTTTTTTGCGATAGAATCCTCCCAATGTTTCCATTGACGTATCTACTCCATTGAGAAAACATGAAACGGAAAATGTTGATGCTATAGAATGAATCAATTAGACAGACACGAATAGGAAATTAAGCTAAGGATGTTACCTTTGCCCCTCCAAAAAGAATGGTTAGAACACAGAAAGTCACATGCACCACAGCCAGCACAAAGATGAAGATATGAAGATGATGCAATGCAGTGGTGGATAATAATGGGACCTTCCCCTGGAAATTTTTTTTTTAAAAAAGTAAAAATTAATTGGTGGCACAATGGCATTGGCATGATATTTCAAGTGCAACATGAAGGAAGGAATAAATCAATCCATCAATCTTGTTGTTTAATTACACGTTAGTTTGGTGGAGTTTTGATGATCAGGTCAAACAACTCCAACATGTGTTGGTGTGGTGTGGGAACAATTTCATTTCAAGAGATCCGGTGTTATCTAGTTAATTTCATTTGACCAGAAGACGCGGGTGGGTTAATCAAATAAAAGATAATAATTGAGCACCAGCATTCGAATGGTCTCTCTCAAAGAGCTTTAAGTTAAAACTTGGAGACAAGTTTTAAAACTCAACTCCCTCCAACTATGCACCCTGTCTAAAAAAGAAGAGAAGAAAAAGAAGATGAATACCTCCGGACAGTGGTAGCCAGCAGAATCAGAGTCGTCAGCAAGTAGGCGACGGGCAGTAGTAGTAGTAGTAGAAGTAGTCCAGGGAAGAAAGGAAGTGGTAAACAAGGTCTGGAAATGGGCAGTAGTACTAGTAGTGGTCTCTTGTTTTTCTTTCTTACAAGGCAGCCATTGACTAGCCTGTTTCTCCGTTATACAGATTTTGGCTATACGATCTTGGCACACCGTCAGCAGCAGTGATATAAACCCCAAAAGCATCAACTCTGCATCACCAATTCACCATCATATGATTGATCACTGATATACATATTATATTGAATGAATTGGATTGGATGAGTGAGGTACAAGGAAAAGAAGACCTTCTTTGATCTTCTGCAAGGCCTCAAACAGAGGTTTCTGGTTCTGTTTCTTCAGATACTGCAAACAAACAATTAAATTATATATATTAATAGTTACAAATCGAGATGAGAATATATGTGTAGAGTGGATGGGCAGGATGCATGCCTTGCCAGTGTAGTGAAGGATTCTCTCGAGGGCTAGGGATATGAGCACTATGACACTACACACCAAAGCCACCACCCAAGTCGGCGTGTGCTCCAACGTTGTTCCTCCTTGTTCTGCCATCCAATTCCAAATTCCAATTCTTTCCAAACCCTCTCCCTGACTTCCTCACCCCTGCCTGCTCTGCAGACACTCCTACCTAAGCTTAAGCTACCTACCCTAAGAAACAAACCAACATATTATATATGTATATAAAAATATATTATACCCAGCTCCAGCTCTGTGGCTGCTCCGTCTGTCTGTCTGTCTGTCTGTCTCAGTACTGTAGTCTAAATACTTGCTTAGAGTAATAAGTAATTTGATCTGTAAAAAAATAATTAATTAGTGTACGCTATTAGGAACAAAGGCCTTAGGCCTGGCCAGGTGAGTTATGGCTGGCTGGCTGGCTAATATATATGTCGCGGGCGGCGGGCGGATTGTGATGAGCAGTGAGAATAATAATAATATTATATCAAGGAAGGGAATTAGGAGGAAGGAGCTGTAAAGCAGCTTAGCTTAGCTTGGCCTACCTGCTACTACAAATCGCATTTCTCATCATTTCGTTTTGTGGGTTGGCTTCATTCTCTCTGCGAGCCTTCCTTTCGTTTTGTGGAGGATGGAGGTGAGGTGGTGGACTCCCTCCCAGTCAGTTCCAGACCTACAGTCTTGTTCGTTCTTTGTGTTCACTCTTGACGTTGCAGTCCTGTATTAATATTTTTCGATCAAACTAAAGAAACAAGGAAAGAAAGAGGAAATTCCACGAGGGCCTCTTAGTCGCGCGGAAGACGCGGGCATAAAAAACAAATACTCCAATCCATCCGATTCAATCTGCCCTGTCTTTCAGTGAAGACTTACTTCGTCAAATTCATTCGAAAAATGTCCTTCTCATTTATGAATATTTATTTATTTCGTTTGGAAGCTTCTATTCTCTCCTATCTCATACTACGCGTCCTGTCTCCATCCCGCGTGTTTGACAATGTACAAGAGTAAGAGATGTATGTCCGGGTTATGTGATGGATGAACATGAATCTGATGGGTAATAACACTGTTTTGCTGGCTCCATTCAATCACGTTTCGTCAGAACAGTTATCACGCCTGATAAAACGTGATTAGTTGGGATAACAAAAATTACTATTTCCTTTATATACAAGCTTTTCTGGATCGGTAGGTAATGAATCAATCTCATCGACTCAATAATATTCAAGCCATCCCTAATTTGATTTCATATTGTTGCAAGTTGCAACCACGGAGAAGGTTTGAGAAAGGACTCTGGCTGAGCATCTGTGTTCCTGAGTTGCAAAATTTGAATTTGCTGTGCTGATCCACTTGCGGGAATAATAAGTGACTTCTTGTGTTGATCTACTGCTTGTATGTGACTTAAAAGCTGGATTCATTATGCATGCATTTTCAGAACCTCTTTTTTTCTTTCTTTTTTGACATTACATGACGGATCTACCACCTATCACAATCTCAAAGGGTGATACTTTGTTAGTTTCCTATTTCTCTACAATTGCTAACAGAATTCTGAAAATTTTGAAACCAAATTGTTATCTACATTGATTTGTTGTATTTATGAAAAATGACTTACTTCTGATATGTGGTATGGTTCTATATAAACAGTTGTGAAATAATTTCTGAGCTCAGTCCCAAAAACAAAACAAAAGAAGTATTCTGAACTCCGGTTTCTTTTAAATAAGATAATTAGCAATCATGTAAATGTCAAGTACTTTGACAAATGATATTAATAAAGAGCAAAGACCACCTATTAATTTATACATCATTAAAATGTGGATTCCATTGTCACAAAGCACATACTAGAAGCAAACAAACAAGATGATCGTATCAATTAAGCCAGTAATCAATCACGAACGCAGATGCGATTTGCACATGATACGGGGGAGATATCAAAATCCCAATGAGTTATTATTACACATCCCAATGACAATAAATTTATAATCCGACTTACAACGAAAGCACCAGTTTAATGGCTTATGCATCTTTAAGAAATGGAAGAGTTGACAAAATAGCTCATTCAGAAATCAGCAAAAACAGCAAAAACATCACCCTGGATATAGTCATTATCTACCAAACTGACCAAGAAGTAGCTGTTCTGGACCTGCAAAAGTCAAGAGAACATCATGCATGCATTACTAAACTCAATGCTAATCAAAAGATTGAGTAGAAAGGTGTCTGCAGGGCTCTGTAGTAGGTATACGTTTCAACAATCAAAATCATAATTATGTCAATAAGCAAGAAGGGACATTAATGAAGAAAATAAACCTCTTCAAGCAATTTCCTAGATGAGTCATCCTCAGGGTATAAGCGGGCCCATCCTCTTGACCAGATTTCAAATGCCTCATCCTTCCAAACCATAAAACTAGCAGGATCCACAACAGTCGGTTGGATTATCTCCCTTGCAGGAAAGACTCCCCATGTCACGGCATTCACATCAGTCTGACCAATATTAGATATCCATCTCCCATCCTTGTTCACAGCCATGTAGGTTAGAGATGGAAGAGCCTTGCATTTCTCAACAAGAGCATCCAACTTCTCCTTCGAACAGAAAAACTCTAGATAGGCTTTCTGATAAACATATCCTCCAGGCCCACCCCAGCCTGAGAAGCAAGTAATATAGATGTTAAGAGTCTACATATATAGGTAAGTTTCTAGATCTGGTTCGAGGATAATCATCAAATCTAAATATCAGTTTGAAGAAAAATAGAAAGATTAAAATATAATATAAAAAAACTAGTTAAAACTTTTTTATGAGGGAGGGAGAGAGGTAGAACTTTTACCGAGCCAAATAACAAAATTTACTAGTTGGGAAGTGAAGTAAATAAGAGGAGATTTTCGTGAAGTACAAAGCTATACTTCAAAGCCAAACAGATGTTTAATTGGCGCTCAAGCAGATTTCTATAAAGACCTGAAACCCCAGTATGGCAATACTAGTAATGGTTAAACCTCAATTAGGGATTTATGATCACCTTTCCGAACTCAATGTTGTGCTATAGTTTTGAAAAAAGTAATACAATCTGATCTTCATGAATGGAAAACAAAATCATATCATGTGGAATTTTTAGGCCATCAAATTCAAGTCAGTTTATGTCTCCATTGAGACTCACACTCCTGTAATCATTAAGTGACTTCAGTGACTCATGACCAAAACTCTCAATGATAAAAATCAAATAATTCATCATAAATCCTCGCTCACAAAAATGAGATTCAAATTGAAATATTCACATAATTGTCATGACTGTAAACTCACAAACATACTCATACTTATTACTTACCAACAGACGTCGAATCAGATCTTTCCCCATTTACCGCTGGTTGGCTGTTGATGGTAAGGAAACCCTTCGTGTTAATTTTCCCTAGAAGTTCGTTTATGATCTTCGTCTCTGGCTGAAGCCCATCTAGTTCTGACCAAGGGCTGCTTCTCAATTTTCCAAGGCAGAATTTCTTAAATTTCTGATATAAAAGAAATTCCAATACATCAATTTATATCTAATTTGCTGACAATGCAGAAGACAAAATACACAGAGATGGAAACTTCACCTCATGGATATCTTCAACGCTTCTCAATGGGACAACCCATTCTTCAACAAGTTTCTTGTCACGTGCACGTGGCCGCATGAACTGTTGAGAAAATTATGACTTAAAGTCATAAATAGCCAACTCTAGCAACTCTAGTGCAAAGGGATAATATAAAATAAGAAAGGATGTGTGCCTCAGCCAAGCGGTGGTTAATCAAATGAAAATAAATGGATTATGATTACAAGTAAATTTTCCTTTGAGGGAACATCATGGGAAGGTTTACGTATTTAACTACTTCAAAATTTTTGATAAAAAACAAAAAATGATCCACCCAAATTTATCACAAAATTATAGGTACCAAGATTAAACTTGTGCGATTATATGTACCTGATAATCAGTTAGTGCTCCATATGAAGGGTTACGAGAATCACCCCATCGCCCATGTGGATAAAGGTCCCAGCCTATGGTCCTTGATATGTAGCTCTTGGGACGATTAGCCCTACCATCATTTGCTAGGACGATTAGAAATTTTGAAAGATGTACAAGAAGTTAATTAAATCCTTTTTTGTTTTCTTGTTTCTGTTTTTTTTCTTTGTGTTGGGGGTGGGGGGGACAACAGTTGGATTGCATACCAGAATATTGGACGAACATCTTCTTTAACACGGAAAACATTTGCAGGACGTCTCCAAGGTAAAGGCCTTGATATTTTGGTCTCTTCAATCAAACCAAGATTCTGCCAAGGTAGTATGATTAGAAGGGACCAGATTTGGTGGTAAGTGTTAATCATGCAAAGAGTATTATATACATCTGAAGTGAGACAATTAGAAAGGTATGAGAAAAACCATTAATATAGCCAACGCTGATTTCTCCATGTTCAGTGTATAAAGATGCAACGTCCTAATCCCATGAGCCAAAATCTTCTTGCACATCTCGGTTCCAAGGTGAATTCCATAAGATTTGACAGCTTCTTCATTATCCTTGATAGGCTCCAAGGCAGCAGTAACCTCAGGTGGTATCTACAGTATCCCATTAATTGCAAACATTGCACTAATTTAATATATAAAGCAAAACTGCTGAATATGCAAAGGAAATGGCATAAAGTTACTATGTTCTTTGTATCTTTCAAATGCATTTACCATTGTTTTCTTTATGTGAGGCCAATGTGCGTAACTAACGGTTTCATATGGTTCTGTAGGTTATATCCAAAGGCTATGTCTAGGGTAAAACCAGTGTTTGAATTGAGTCTTTAGGTTAAAAATTATAAGCGTATATTTGTAGATCTGGGCTTTCACAAAATTCCTACTTTATAACTATAAATTTACCTCGAGTCTGTGAATTTATGCGAGTTCAGGATTTTTTTCCCCTCTACTGTTGGATGAGTGTTTTGATTTGCCCTTAACTTTGAATCAGCCTTTATATGGCTGCTTAAACCCAACCTGACTCAAAATCATTCTAAAAACCCCCAAACTTCTTCTTCAACAATCCTAAACCTTAAAAATGGAAGTTTAAAAGCCTAAATCACACCATATATTCAATTTCAGGATAGTAAGGTTGCCAAACATGTCCTAGATAAACAGCCAGACTACTTTTGAATGTCGCATGTTATGTTCACAACACCAAGTCACAATAGTGTTATAACTTATATGGCAAGAAAATATTTCTGAACCAATTAAGTTCCCCAAATTTTAGCCCTATTCTGGAATACTACTTGAATTTCACGATGTTAAGAAATGAAAAAATAATAAATAAAAAACAAATAAATGCAGAAGAGAAAAGTGAAGAGGTACCTTGGTTTTACAGAAACCAGTCATGCGTATGAATCCCTTGTAGTTATTAATGGGCATAATTCCAGGAACAATAGGACAAGTAATTCCAATTTGGCGACAGTCGTGGACGAATTTGAGGAAAACATCAGTGTCGTAGAATAACTGAGTGACAATCAAATCGGCACCAGCATCAACCTTTTTCTTCAAATAAGCGAGATCACTTTGATAGGCTTCGGGAGAGGCGAGGCCATCGGTTCCAATGGCGTCCGGGTGTGCCTCTGGTTTCAATGCCAGCCATTTGGTGATTGTTATGTTAAATTTAGACAGAAAATAGCAACAAAGCCGATAAGACAAGAATGAATCCTCCTTGATGGGGAGGATTGCTTATCCTTCTCTTTATCAATACAACGTTTCTATTCAAAAAAAAGAAAAAAAAAGAGTAAAGTATGTATACCTGGATAGCCAGCAACAGTGACGCCAAAGTAGTCACCATATTTGGCTCTGATATGGGTGACCTGTAAGCAAGCAAACAGGCAAAAGATGAGAGAGCGAGAGAGATGTGAGATCTCTTTTCTTTTCGTTTTCGTTTTCCGTTTGGGGAAATGGCAATTATGACAAATATTATGAACTCCAAATATCATGAACTCCAAACAAATATGGCATCTATCTATCAGAAATAAACAAAATTGAAATAAGATAAGATAGCATTTATTTAGTAGTTATGAATTACCAGGTCGAGGGCGCAGGCAAAGCCTCCTTGGATCTGAACAAACTTGTCCTGGCCATGGGGCGGGTCGCCCCGGAGAGCAAGAACGTTTTGGAGGCCGTTAGACTTGATGGTTTGGAGGGCGTGGTCGATCTTGTCGACAGGCATGTTGGTACAGGTGAGGTGCATCATGCTCTCCACGCAGATGACGTTCTGCATCTTGTTTGCAATGTCCAGCGTCAGATCCGCCGTCGACCCACCCGCACCCCACGTTATGTCGCAGAACGCCGGGTTGTGGGCCACCATCCTCTCCATCCTCTCCAACAGGTTCTCCACCCCATCCTCCGTCTTTGGCGGGAAGAACTCGAACGAGAACAAAACCTTCTTCTCCTCCAACAATGCTTCCTGGATCTTCTCTATCACCTTCATTCTCTCTCTCTCTTACCTTTCGGATAGATCTGCAATGACCTGTTCTTGCTTTTGTTTGTTTTTGTTTAGAGAAAGAAACCCACCCACCAACCACTCGACTGGAACAAGTTTACAGAGAGAGAGAAACTGAGAGTGAGAGTCACCGACACGACACACTTTTAGCCTATGGCTCTATATTAACTATAACTAAGAATGATGCATAAGCAAAATTCATTTAAATTTAGAGCCAGATTAGATTTGCAACAAATCAAAGGACAATGCAATGTGGTGGCATTTCCCCTCACCCCCCTTTCTCTTATTATAGGATAGGAGCCCCCACCAACCCCCATTCCCTTCTTTATTCTTTACTCCCTTCTCAAACCCCTAGTCTCTAAAAAGACTGTTAAACCACCCGCACCAACAAATAAATAAGGCAAAAAGTCAATATTGGTTCATGTAGTTGGCCATTTTTATGATTTTGGTTCCTATCATTTCAATTTCGAGCAATTTAAGGACAAAAGTGAGTGTATATCAAATGTATGTAACTTATGTTAGTTTTTTGGGAAATTAACTATTATACATAATATAAGAGCCCAAATTATAAAAAGATTGTATATGAAATTGACTTTAGAAACACACCCAAAGCTCATTTACAACATAACAAAAAGGTTTTTAACTTCTTTTAAATTATAAAACTGCATTGATTTCTTAAAACAAACCCAACCCCAAAACCTCATAAAAAAACAAAAACACTCTATAGGGCATTAAAGTAATTTAATAATCAAAATTAAATTTAATAGGGTCAGCTGTCATTTTTTGGGTGTGTTTATAGAAATTAAATAGTGGAGGGTTTATCTATATTATTAGTGCTAAAAATAGGTATATAACTAAATATCTCTAGTTTTTTGTCATGTGCCCCTCCCATGGGGGCAATTTTGTCCAATCATGCGCAACTTAAGGTGTGCCAAGCTACTTTCCCTCCATTCCAATTATACTCGATTTTGGGGATTTTTTGGGTTAGGCTTATTTTTTCATAAAAAAATATTTTTATTTTAAGCTTTTTAAAGTACATATATATTTATTAATTTTCATGAGTTAATAAATGTTTTAATATTTTAATAGGAAACAGACGAAAAGGACTTATTGTAACCGTTTGTAAATATACATACAGTGAACAAATTGCCACACAGTGACCAAATAAGACTTCACTGTCAAAACCGACCCACCAACCATTTCACATCCTTGTCTACTTCCTCGGTCCCACCACTCTCACTGGCACCCAGAAAACGGCGAACGCGTTTGCTTGGGCTTGAGTTGGGTTGGTGGCGTGGGACCTACCACACCTACTCTACTCCTTCCACTCCTCGCCTTTCGTCAACTTCTCCAATTTCTTGGCGTTCTCTTTTACAGTGGGGAGGTATAAATTTGGGAGTGTAAAGTTACTTTTATATTTCCTTTACACATCTTAGGGGTGTAAATACAGTTTTTGCTCCAATGGGAAACGATGTAAATCTAAAGATGTATAATTGATTTGTTTGTCTTAATTCGTTTTTGTGTTAAATTTTTATTTTGTGTTAACTTTATAAAATTAATTTTTTTTGTATTAGGTTAATTTTATTGTTTCAAACAAATAGACCTAAAAATATTTAAATTCAGAGAAAATATGATTTTATCCAAAAATCGTTTGCTGTTGGCATATTTTTCAAAAATTAAAGCTGCTGGACCTGATTTAAATGTTGGTTGTTTTGCTCTTTTTGAAAATCCAAGCCGTTGGTTGTTGCAATCTAGCCCCGGCGGGGGGGGGGGGAGATGACAACCAAAAAATTGCATCGCTTATGAATTTTCCAGCAATTACTGTAGCCGCGTGTCCCACCTTTTTATGCTGATTTTTCTCTATTTTTCCTCTCCTTTCTCAACTGGGTCCCACCCGGAGGAGATGTAAAATTTACTTATTTATTTGGGCTGCCTCAGTCTAAAGTCCTGCGCTCAGTAAAAATACCCAAAGTCCTGCGCTCAGTAAAAATACCCAAATTCTACAGTCCTTCCTCTCCTTTTTTTGGGTTTATTTATAAGAATTAAATGGTGTACAATTTATTTATAATTTTAGTGGTAAGAATGGGTATATGACTAGATATTTCTATTTTTTATGTTCAACAGTTAGTGCTGCGCTCAGTCTGATCTGATCCAACAGTTGGTGTATCGTACCAAGCACGATGCGAAAATCCAACCAGCCTAAAATTAAATTAAATTAATCTGCCCATCACTTGAAGACGATGAAACGATCACTTGACGCAGTGAGAAACCAAAATTATTTATCAGAACAAAAGAAACTCATTCACTGAATTCTAATGTGACCACGCAGATCCAAAGAAAGTTCAAGTTAACCAGCGCACAACACCAACCAATTTCAACTGTCTTAAGTTGAAAGTAAACCCTCCTACTGTCGCTATGTGTGTTGTGTTGGTGTGGTTTTCATAACTCAGCTTTCGCATTTCCATAGTCTGTCTAGTCAAACACTTCTAACCACAACAATAATCTCTTATTAAACTAGAACAGACGCATACTTATTATCCAAACAAGAAAAGAAAAGAAAAGAAAAGGTGAAGAAATACATTTAATACAACATCCTCATCAACCCTATGCAAGGAATATAAAATACTTGCTTTGTGAGATTAACAACTCTGATTCTCCTTTTTTTTTTCTTCTCTTTAGGGAGGGGAGGGGGGTTTATTATCACTTAGGTTTGGTACATTCGTTACAACATGCGTTGCAAAGAATTGATCCTTAGTTTAATGAAACAGCAGAGTGAAATCTAAATCAGCGTTCACTAACTTTAGTTATTGGGTACCTGTGACAGAACAAAGATAAATATCAGGGTGACCAAGTTGTGCATTCAGTTTAAAGCAATTATTAGCCATGCCTCAGAAAGGAATATGGACATACTGTCATACATGTTACGATTGCGGACCACCACACGTCATTCTTGCTTCAGCAGAATCCTTCATGATGAAAATAAGCACCAAAGCAAAATATATCATCAAACATTGCACATGAAAAACTAGTAGTACCAGCAAATGAATATACAAGACTATTTTTTTACACAAGGCTCAAGTGGATACATGAACACAAATGTCGATAAAGTCATGGGCAGAACCACACATAGGCCTGATACTCCAGCAACTCCTTTGAAGTTCATATAAAACCTACAAAACTATGTCTGAAATAAGTGCATGTCGCAAATTCTCCATTAAAATGGAAGTGGAGGTACGGCAACACATCCATGCAAAACAAAGATGCAATGCATTTCTTTGAAATTTTGTCCTCCCAATCTCACCACAGAACCCCCAAAACCTCTCCCCTGCCCAGTACCCAAAAAAGAAAAGAAAAAAACCCTTAAAAACTATAGTATAGTCAAACAGGCCATACATAAGTATGTACGTATCAGTATGTATGCTTATACCGAATTAAGTAGTAGATCTAGCCTTGCTACTGGTAGAACCCAGTGGTCATGTCTGACCAAACAAAACAAGAACAGCCCGCTCATATCATAGGTTTTGTTTAATTCTCATGACAACTTTGCTTAGAAAGTGCAAAGAGTTAGCAAACACGAGTGTGAGACATCGTATGGATAAAATTTGGGAACAAGGGACTGGGGATGAGGATATAAGACGCATTAATAAAGGAATAATTTGCACTTGCCTCACAATCATATCACAGTGTTACAAGTTCCCATTCTTCTTTTGACATGTCAAGGAATTCGATGCCACCATCTTCAAACATGATCTGCAACAAAAAAAAAAGGTCCATTTTCAATATCTTAATTTATTACAATAATAACATTTTATTGTTCTCTCTAAAAAGTAATTCATCTCTTACCGAGTGTTTTTTGGAATATCTATCAAACCGCTTGATAATCCCAAAGGATCTGAAACATTGGAAAATAAAGAATAATATTCAGCATCATCAGATTTAATTAAATAACATGTCACCTCAGAATTTGGAGCATCAACAGATATGTATAGAAAATGAAAAAAAACAAGCAGTACAAATCAATTATAAATAACTTCAACAGAGAAGACATCAACCTAAGGCTATTGTTCCAACTGATAAACTTGCAAAAATCTTTTGACTGTAAACATCACAAATATACACATAGAGCCATGAAGGCATTGACATTTGACGCTGCCCATTTCACATCTATTATTGCTCCAAAATAAATTTTAAGATCTCTTATGATCCCTAATGTTTTCCTATTGTTCCCATAACATAGGTGGGAAAACAAAGATGTTTTCTCCAATTTCCACCTCTTGTTTGGTTTTCGTAAAATCTTTAAACTTTCTTGAGGTAGTGAAGATCAGCAACCTTAGCAACATCAGAAGGCCACTAAATCAAACCCATGATTTTAGTATCATATGGGGGTTAGTTTTCAGAATTTCCCAGATTAGAAGCAGGAGGACCTCACAATATTTTTTCTTTGTATTGCACATAAAATAAAACAACTAACACCAGTGCATAACACATTGAGGAATATGAAGCACTACTCTAAAGTGAAAGATTCATAGATATTCTGAAATTACCTCTGATTCGTGGGGCGACTTATTCGAATCACTTCACCAATGCAATTACAAGAACGTGTACCTCTTTGGTTATGGAAAGGTTGTGAATTTCCTAACAGACAAGAGGATGTGAAACAAGAGTTTCAAATAGTATATCATTAATTTTGAAACACTAGTAAAAAACAATAAATACATAATAGAAAAAAGCTCACCTATATGTAGACCCCCGTTCTGATAAACCTTTTCCAGAAAAGAGTCCCACAATTAGTCCAAGTTTGCAGAACTTCAAATATAATTATTACAAAAGAAAAAAAGGCAGTCATTTGTACAGCTAAAAACTTTACAAAGTCAACAAATGCAATAAATCATAGCCAACATGGAAACATTTCAGCGGCAACTCTTGGAGCTGATTTCAGACATCTATCCTCCAGTATATTAGTCATAACCAACTTATATCCAGTATGGGTAGGTGAAATGAGGAGAGTTAGTGTGCTGGGAGGGAAAATAAACACTATGAGCACTTCCACCCGTTTGCCATGGCAAAAGGCAAGGGCAAGGCAAGGTTGTGGTGTTTCCACCCATTGCCATGGCAACAACTATTCACATGAGATATAAGGAGAGGAATTTGTATACAGTTTTGGTGTGGGAAGTGAAGAATATGACTAAGTATTTATTTTTAAAAAATTCTGAAATTTTTTGTATTTTTTTTTGTAGATTTTTGTTGTTGCTGACGTCAGCAAACCCAGGCTAGAGCACAGGCTCGTTTTGCCTGAGGGCTGGCCTGGTTTCGTGGGCCCCAGCAGCTGCCCTGGCAGCTTCAGCCCGCTGGAAGACAAATTTGGGGCTTGGCTGTAACCGCTCTAATGAGAATTAAAATGCTAGCAGTGCAAAAGTTTTCATTTCTACAATATGCCACTTAATTTGCAAGAGGGAAGGATAAAAATCAAAAGTTGTCCAACCTGTTTCAATAAGGACCATCTAGAACTAATTGAATGGTGATTACACCAAAATGGTCTATGACATCAAACTTTTAGATGATCGTTTAAATTAGCAGCAAAACTTTGTAGGGCTTTGGCAGGTTGGTGGTGATTTTCAAAACATATAAATTTCGGTTAGAAGTAAACAGAGACACTTGTACATACGTCTTTAGCAGAAAGAATTGCTTTCAATTTGGGAGAGGACACAGCCACCTGACATGCTACTAGTTTCAACGCAGCAACTGATGACATCTTTGGCTTGGTAGGTCTGACACCAAGTTTTCGCCGACAACCACGTGCACCGCAATGGCAATCTTGATCTGCACCAAATTGAACAAACCTGCTAAATTTATTAGACTGGACTAGAGGAATACAAAGTTTCACATCTAGCAATAGTTTTAGTGCAAGGGAAGTCCATGATGATTCTAGAAAAACATGCATCAATTAGTAAAGCATTAAAATAAAGGGTTATGCATGTGTTCATACTGATAATCATAGGTCAGGTGTTCTCCCTTTTTTACGTCACGAGTTGCGAATATACCAATTCTTGTTTCGCCATCGATTATCCTTCAAAGAAAAGAACAAGGAATACATGTAAGATATAGTATTAACTACAAAATGACCTAAAAATCAGTAACAAGGTCAAGTAGAAGACCATTTTTGCATCTCAGTATTAGGACAACAACTATGGTTTATATATCTCGACTTGTTTCCTTTGTATGTGGCATCAATAACCATATCTCGATTGATTTCACATAAGTAAAAGTTTGTTTCTCCACGGTGTTTCATATTCCATAGCCTTTCCTCGCATGTTTTGTCATCTATAACTGTACAAAGAAACAGCATTGATTAATAGGTTTCAAATGATTTTTTTGGTAAGACGATAACTTTCAAATATAAAACAAGCTGCATGTACTGACATGTAGAGCAAAAAAGGACTAAGGAAGTTACCTTCTCCCACATATTCGATCACAAATTCTCCTTGCTTAATATCTTCATCCGCCACAATTCCAGAACCACATTTCTCAGTCTACAAGAATACCCTATTCCGTTAAGTCGCTTAACAATGTCTATAATTCTAATAAATAAATACAGTTCCTGGAAACAATTTAATCAATGTACAAGGCATTAGAAGACCAAAGAAAAAATAATAACAATAAATGATTTCCAAACATGCAATGCAAGCAGCCTCCCTTATGTGAAAAATATGTTGCCCTGGAATCTATCTTCTCCGTTCCAAAATTGAGACCCTTGATATTTTTATGGGGAGGCAATCAATTACATAAAACGATGAGTTGAATAGTTATATTGCTGAAATGTAGCAAAACAGACGCCGACTAAATTGCAGATAATGCAAGTTTAATAAAAGTCCACCAACATGGAAGACAAATGTCTGAATAGAGAGTCAGCTATCTCTTCAAAGAACCTTTCAGCCTTCAACTTATGCTATTAGGCCATCCCCAATGGTTGGGGCTCTAAAGGCATCTCTCCCACAGTGAGAGGCTCTATATCCGGGACTCTATATTAGGGGTTTGATATTTTTTTTATGATGTAATTTAATTTAGGTGATATTTTTGTTTTTTGTTAACTTATCTATGTTAGTGTATTTTTTGTGAACATTTCAACTCAAAAAAATAAAAAATTGGACAAGATTTGAAAACATGGTTAAAAAAAATAAACCTAGCCATTTAGAACTTGAGGGTTGTAGCTTGAGTCAACTTTACCAAAAAAAAACAAAAACAATGAGACAAGCTTGTTGCAATTGGCCAATTGATTAAAAAAATAGAAAGAGTAGTCAGCAGCTATCAAAATGGGCGAGTATGACTCTGTTGAGTCGCAAGGCAAGTGAGCCAAAAAATTGTTGGGCTGACAGCTTTTTCCAAAATGTGGTCCCCACCGAGTTTCAAGGGCTGCAACCGGGTACACAGATTTGGCTTCAGCTCCGGTTAGGCTCTACCATTTAGAGCCTCAAATTTATACCATTGGGGATGGTTTTTTGCAAAGAGTTGTTGATGCGGACATCATTAGTTAGTTTCCTGATTTATTAGTTTCCTAGATTCTCAAGTTTTCCAGATTTCACTAGGATTTTAGTTTCCAGATTTTTAGTTGGATTTGATTTAAGTTTCCTAGTTTATTTTTACTTAGTTCCTTGGTGGATTATGATTTCTGTTTTAGCAAGGGATTTTTATCCTATTGTCTCTAGGTTTTAGTTTGCTATAAATACCCCCCCATGTAGTTCTTTAAAACGGAGTTGTTGAGATATAAAGAAAAGCTTATTTTCCAGAGATTGGAGACTTCTTGGTGTGAAGCCAAACCCCTGGAGTGATTCCAGACCTATCCCTTTTGTTCTATTTTCTGTTTTCCATTGTTTTCGCTTCCGCTAAACTACCTAAATACTCAATTCACCCTTTATCCTACATCAAATTTGGCATCAGAACCTGGTTTTCGTTTTTCTGGGTTCAGAATTTTCAAGTATTTCTTGTTCTTCACACTGTGTGTCAAGTGATGGCTCCGACTAAGCCTGGAAAGACAGACGAGCCAGCGACGGACTTTGTACGTCTTGTTCAGATGATGGAAAACCTATCAAAGCAAGTAGCAGATTCGGACGCTAGATCTAGACTCGTGGAACGTCGCCTTGCAGACTTAGAAACAGCTAACCAACATGATGAAGCAAGTGTGAATGGAGAAGAGAGGAATCATGAGCGACAACGTCATGATAGAAGGAATGATCGAGACGCAGAGAGACACAATTTTCATCGTGGCTATGAGCAAGACCCTGATGAAAGGGTGATGAGATCAGTGAAAGTTGACGCTCCAAATTTTGATGGTGAGCTAAATCCTAAAGCACTCCTCGATTGGTTAGCTACCATGGATCGCTATTTTGAGTGGCATGACATGTCTGAAGCTCGAAGGGTGAGATTTGCTAAGATAAAATTGGTGGGTCAAGCTGGATTGTTTTGGACCAATGTTGAAACACAACTAGAGAGAGCTGGTGAAGAACCAATCATCCATTGGGGTGAGATGAAAGAAAGGTTGAAGCAGAAATATCTACCATTATCCTATCAACAGAGTTTGTTGGACGAGTGGCAAACTCTTCGTCAAGATAACATGCCAGTTGCTGAATATATTGCAAAATTTGAGGAATTCATGTTGCGATGTGACATAAGGGAAGATCGAAGGATGACTATTTCTCGGTTTAGATCACTTCGTCCGGAGCTTCAAAAAGAATTAATTCCGCATACTATGAATACTTTAGAGAGGGTTTTTCAGATGGTACAAGAATTAGAGAAGTATTTAAAGTTGTCCAATGTAGTCAAGCAAACTGATTCTCAAAGATCTGATTGTCATGTTGGCACATCTGTGACTCCAAGTTCTCCAACATCTATGACTAATTTAGTAAAAACTGCCAAAGGAAAAGGAGTGCTGGTTGATACACGTGGTGGTGGAATGCAAAGATGTTACAGATGCCAAGGTTTTGGACACTTTGCTGTCCAATGCCCAACGAAGGAGGCAACAAGAAATCTGTGTGCACACATCAACGAACAAGCTGACAATCAAGGCGAATTCGAGGAAGATATTTATGAACCCCAACAACCTGATGAAGATTGTGGAATCGACTTTGAAGTCCCTCATCCAACATTAGCAGTAATAAGGTGTACTTTGGCTCAACCTAGGAAGGAAACTGAGGATTGGCGTAGGACTTCCATTTTCCAGACTTACATCAAGTCTGGAGATAAAGATTGTAAGGTGGTCATAGATAATGGGAGTTGTATCAATGTTGTATCAACGCTGACTGTTTCGCGTCTTGGTTTGTCACCCGAGAAGCATCTTGTGCCATACAGAGTAGCATGGATTGACAATACATCTTCTATCCCTGTTACCCAACGATGTCACGTTCCTATACAGTTTTCATCTTACAAAGATCATGTTTGGTGTGATGTGGTGGATATGGATGTGAGTCATATTCTCTTGGGAAGACCATGGATCTACGATTACAATGTTACCATCTTGGGTCAAGAAAATATATGTTCGTTCATCCATAAAGGAAAGAAGATCACGATGAAGCCACTTCAACCCAAGCTCCTGAATCAATCTATACCAAACAAAGAGGAGCAAGAAAAAGTAGGTAAAACCAAAGCTCTACATATCATTACGTTTAAAGAATGTAAGGAAGATGCAGAAGTTCCTAGTCAAGTGGAAGTTAGATCAAATTCTCATAGTACTCGGATTACAAAGGAGAACCTGCCGCACATTGATCCCGACGTTTTGGAAGGTTATTACAGCTTTATCTCGCCGGAGTCGAGATCTTTTCAGCCAGGGGGAATTGATGCGGACATCATTAGTTAGTTTCCTGATTTATTAGTTTCCTAGATTCTCAAGTTTTCCAGATTTCACTAGGATTTTAGTTTCCAGATTTTTAGTTGGATTTGATTTGAGTTTCCTAGTTTATTTTTACTTAGATCCTTGGTGGATTAGGATTTCTGTTTTAGTAAGGGATTTTTATCCTATTGTCTCTAGGTTTTAGTTTGCTATAAATACCCCCCATGTAGTTCTTTAAAATGGAGTTGTTGAGATATAAAGAAAAGCTTATTTTCCAGAGATTGGAGACTACTTGGTGTGAAGCCAAACCCCTGGAGTGATTCCAGACCTATCCCTTTTGTTCTATTTTCTGTTTTCCATTGTTTTCGCTTCCGCTAAACTACCTAAATACTCAATTCACCCTTTATCCTACATCAGTTGTTATATATTAGAGCCCAAAGGTGGTGCAGCCCATTTTAGAGCCCCCATTGGGGATGGCCTTATACGTGTAAAAACATGAATCAAAAAGTCTGCAAAGTAAATAAATTCATATGATATGCGGTTCATAAAAACCTGAATAGCGTCCAAATAGACACTAACAAAAGCTAATACGTCAGACAGAACTTCAACTTATGCTAATTTGTATGTTTAAACTTGAGCATTTCATATCTGCAGTTCCTCCTGCCCTTCTTAAGAAGTTACAAGTCTCCCCCAAACCTATTAAATTTGTCTCTATTTCTATTATCTTTTCAGAAAAAAAAAAAAATATATATATATATATATATATACAAAATCTTAACCACTGCAATTTATATTCCAACATAAGCCACATTACCTGCACCAGTTTCATCTTCTTCACAGGTCGGTGCTGGAATGGTTTGTTCAGACAGGTACTTCCACATTTACAGACTGAGGAACAGCTAGACAGAAGCATCCTGCAGATATAACACATTCAACTTATTTATTTTTAGACAAAAAATAAAACCTGAATATACACTATCACATAGAAAATTAATGGCCCTTTTCCCTATATCTACATCTGCCTGCATCAATAACATCATAATGCCTAAGGTTGCAAGTCAACGAACATCACAACCAGAGGTTTCATCCCCTTAATTAGTTCCAAAAGAAAAATAAAAAACAATCAAAAACCCACAGCAAGCATATTCTTCTGTAGTATAAACGCCTGCACTTCTCTATGAAAAGGCATCCCTCAATTGAGTGGAACACTGCCGAATAGCTATGCTCCCTCAATGAACAATGTTCATAAAACAGCATCACTCACTGGACTGGAATCCTGTCAAAGAGGTATCCCTTGCATAACTTACTTACCGCCTGTACCCAAACTTTATCAAGATAAGAGTTCAAAGTAAAAAGTTAGGATCTTAGGAAATACCAGACTATGGTTAAATATCCATGTCCAAAAGATCAAAATGATGTACAAGTACAGTACAAGATGATCAAATGCAACCTTTACATTGCTCCTTTATTACACATGAGGTAACACAAACACCATTGACAATGATCGTCCTTACCCACAATGGCAATCTCTACCACAAACACTAGAAGACCCTTGTGATGGGCTGCAGGAACAGAATATGCCATCATCCTCAAGTCGTCTTTTAATCTTCTTCGTGAGATATATATCTTAAATTTGTCAACGAAACTAAGAGTGGAGAGAGAATTGAAAAACACTTCCAACGCATATAAAACCATTGAATAAACAGACAGATGGAACATATCCGAGAAAATATTCAGCTGGCAAGTCCAACCTATGAGGAGTGTTTCATGGGGAAAGAAAAGAAGAGAAAACCAGATAGGTATGTAACATGCACTAAAGTATATAAAATTAAAATGATAATTTCCAACATGAAAAGGTTTGTTCAATAAAAATTTAAAATTAGTGAGTTTAAGACTTAAGAGGATACTGCGCTTTATAAAAGTGTAGGGCATCGGTTTCCATTTATTAAACCAATCTGGAAGTTCAAAATCTACAGGATTTCCAATCTGCTTCAGCAACTTGTTGAATACGTTCCCAATGTGACTTCGCTCAGAATTCTGATAAGCAAGAACACAAGTCATAAAATTTCATAAGCATAGAAAGCAAACATAAGGAAATAAGAACAATATAGCAACCATTCCTTGGAAGGAAAAAAAAAAACTCAATGAAAACATCATGAGCAAGCAAAGGCATCCAGGGAAAATGAAAAACAGAGAGAGAAGAATAAAATTAAACGAAGAAAATCGGAAAATCTGGTGAGCACTGGAAGCCTTACCCCAACACTAAATAAATAAATCAACAAGAAGCAGCCAGAATAAATGTGTTGTTACCCAATAATTTAAAATGGGAAAGATAAGTAATTCGCAGCCAGAAGCCATAGACCAAAACATTGTAAGAGGAAGGATAGAAGCTTATTATACGCAACATCGCATAGAACGTTAAACAAACTTGTGAGAAGAAAGCGAATCTCTCAAAACAATGCCACATTATCAGTTTCTCCAAACATGTTTCTTAAGTCCTTTCATTTAAATTATATTAAAGCTAAAATAAAAAGGTAGTATGTCATCAATAATTTTTTCTCGATGGGCATCCTACAACGAACCGACAGTTAACTTATAGAAATCTGCAACTGCATCAAATATACATTGTATACAGATGAGTGATATAGTGACCCAATTACGTAAATAAGCATTTGAAACAAAATCAGAGACACATTTCAGAATAAAAAAGAAAAGCCAAGAAAACAAATTTGACATATTATTCATTCAACTACTAAGGATATATCAAATATTGGGGGATTCAATTGCAGAAAAAACAACCTTGTTCATAGCAGGCATGGCACCAAGAGCCGCCACCGTGTAATAATTCAACAACTCACTATAGAAGGCCAGAGAACTTCCACTCGACCAGGACGCTTGGACCTAGCTAGGTATATCTTCTGCATACACTACACCGGGGGTGATGACTGATGGCCAAGTCCAAGTCCAAAACCAAGTCGTGGAGTAAGAAAAGAAAATAATATTTTTAGTACTGATGTAGAGTAGGGACTGGAGATGATGGGTTTGGGAGATGAGGAGAAATGGTGAGATTTTGTTGGCTGCGAGAGAACCTCTACGATCCTTGGAGTCGTGGTTCCCAGTTTGATGCGCGTCTCAATTTGGGTAACAGAAATGGGTTAAGTTGGCATTACATGGATATGGATGGAATTATCAATATCATTCAGGGTAATTTGGGTAACAAAACATTTGGCGATTGTTTTGCAGGCAAATGACGTTGAGAATGTCTGGGGAAGAGAGAGTGGTGCGTGGGAAAGGAGATAGGTCAATTGTGGAAAAAGTTTCTTCCTATAAAGAAGGTGGGATGAGATCTTAGGCCCCTCGTAAAAATAAAAAAAAATCTTAGACACTCTTATTGTCTGGATGAGAGGAAATAACTCAGAATTTAATTAAAAATCATAAATTTAAATAAAAAAATTAACAATTCCCTTTTTTAGTAACTTTTTATTTTATTTTATTTTTTAATTGAAGCATGAAATTTCATTATGAAAAACTCACCCAAAAGGATGGAACAAATTCAACAATATAGGGTTTAGGGCTAGGGCTACCAAAAAGTCAGCCGAGCCCTAGATATGATGTAATGGCCAAATATACATTATTTCACCAACATCTAAGTACTATTATATATAATAGTTTTTTGAACTTCTGACACAAATTTTCAATTTTGAGCGGATTTCAACCTTTAAAAGGTTGGGCCAATATAAAGTTTTGAACAACTTTATGAAATTTTCGAACAAAATTCCGAAATAATCTAACATTTTCAAGTTTTATGAATTAAAATGGATGTTGAAATTTCAAAATTTTTTGGAATGAAATTGAAATTTTTTATTTATTAAAAATTGTTTTTGGATTGAAATTGGAACCCCTAATTCCGATCCAATTCGCCCAAAAATAGGCCAAGAGACCAAAAAACAATAAAGTTGAGAAAAAATATTTTTTGTTGTAAAACGACAAAGGAAAAACTGTTAAATATGATTTTAGGTTATATATATATTTGTTTAAAACAAAATGGTTTTTAGACGGGGCTTAACGCGTTCCTTCCGATCTCACTCCAACACCTGACATCGGTCCTCCAAATAATTTCTCCACCCCGAACCCAACGGCCCCTTATTAGTGTCCGACTATCTGAGATTCTTGAAATAATATGTGATTTGGTCTCTCCCACCCTTCCTCAATTTCGATCTCTTTCCAGTTTCTTCCGATTTATTGGCTTTCCAACCTCTCTTTATATCCATGGAAAATCATAACGCCAAATTGGGCTCTGGCGGTGGACTCAAACCCAACAACAATAACAGCATCAGCGAACAAGAACAAAACCCCAATTTGAATCAATGCGAAGAACAAGAACAAGAAGTAACTAGTGAGTCCTCGCAATTGGTGGACCCTCCCTCACCTCCTGTTCCGCAGTCTTCAAGAACTCCCTTTACTAATCTCAGTCAGGTCGATGCTGACCTAGCCCTTGCTCGAACCCTCCAAGAACAGGTCCTCAAACTCCGTCTTTGCCGTTCAATTTCGTTTCTTTATCTCTTCCGTAATGTCTCTTAATTTTTCTTTTGATATTGCTTTGTTTATTGAATATATGAGCTAGTCTGAAAATTGAAACATGATAGAATCTGAATTCTTTGTTCTATTTTTTTACCTTTTTGTTTTTCATCTGTTATGGTCGCGAGCAAAGGATTCATATTCCACTTATTTGTGATGGTTTCCTTAGCAATCGAAGTTGGACTTAAGAATTTCATCTCGCGCTAGTTGTTTGATAGCTTTCTTTTATTTCTCTTTAAATCCTCTTTTCGTTCCCTCAGCGACCTATGGAATGTTTCAGTTAAATTTCATTATAAATTTTGATCTTGTTATGTGATATTCAGAAGTTAAATACAGCCTAAGATATAATTTCCAGTTTTTTGTATCATCCTTGTTTTCTCACGTTTTGCAGCTACCATTGGAGGGCTGTGGTTTCATCTTATGATGATGCCATTGTTTAAATTTTGGACTGTGCTTGGTATGTGTACTGTTATAGCCACAGTTCTGCACCTTCTTATCAAATAACTGAGGTCGGCCCAATAGAATATTACATACTTTTCTAGGCAGTTCATTATGTTGTACAGTGTCAATTAATTCTTTAATAGAATAGGCCACCAACAATGCTCAATTTCCTAAAGCTCGCAGGCTAGTTTTTTACTCCATCACCCACTTCGGGTCCTGTTATCCCAAATTCTCGACCCACGTCGCCATGAACCCCAAGTACCACCTATGGATAGCTCTCTACTGAAAGAGCGATGTCCAGGAAAACAGATGGCAGATCGTCTTAATGGGCCTTGCCATTGGCTACCATGGAGGCTTTGATGTTGATAACGTCATGGGGGGAGCAGTGAGAAGCGAGGGGGTTGATCGGGGAGTGAGAGAGGATGACGGTGTATGATGATGAAAAGATAGGTGGGATTAGAGAAGACGGTTGGGTAAAGGAAAATATAGATGGTTTTGTGGTGGTTATTGACACAGCTACAGAATTGCAGCTGCACTTTTGATCTCTTTGAAGTAAAGATCCACTTCTTTCACGTCTGGTTTCACCATAGTCCATGTGAAACCCTCCTGTTGTTTTTTTAGTCTGGTAAAGTTAAAGTTCTTTTTCTCTTGGGGAAATTGGGATTGCAGGGAATCAAGTGGTTCCAAATGAAACCCTCTTGTTGATTTCCTTTCCTTTTCATTGAATAGTTTTATTACTATTTTCTCTGTGTGAGTTCAATTGAAAAGTGTCATT
This sequence comes from Prunus avium, assembly GCF_002207925.1. The sequence goes on along the minus strand of NW_018921696.1, from coordinate 105,597 downwards.
ATATATGCCCTTTCCTCTCTACTCGATCTCATCAAAGGCCACACACATTTCCTCTTGCACAGAATCAAATGGCTCTGCCTTTAGAAATACTTGATAATCCAGTGGTGCTATCAGTAGATTTTACTTTCGTTTTAGACTAGTGCCCAAAATCTTGTGTTCATGACACTGTATTTTGAGGACCCTGATTTTCTTGGGGTTGGACTAGTAGTTGGATTTTAGATAGACATGGTGATGTGGTGAGCTTGTGTCTGTGGACAGATAAGGTGGTGTGCTCCGGTGGTGGAGGCCCGGAGTTGTTGACAGGAGGTTGAAAAGCTAAAGAAGAATTTGAAGAACTCCTGATACGGCAACTACCGGAGAGGCAAGTTAGTCGGTTGGTTGAAATGCTTCTCTTGAGGGCGTGGTCCCCCAAGAAAGAATGTAGACATTTGTCTCTAACTAGAAAAGTAAATGCTTGAGCTTGAGTCTAAGGCCCACCATTCCTTTCAAACTATTGAACAAGGCACTACACGGGGGCTCTGAATGTTTTAGGGAGTTAAAAATGCTACTAAGGGTGGTTTTGGAATTTAAACATAAAACTGAAGGATGGAGTGCAGAAGTACAAAGGGGAGTGCTAAAATCGCTTCCCTTGATCATTACATTGAACTGCATCTTTGAAAAACGATGGTCCTCTGCCAATTTTCATCTTTGTATTCCTTTTATAAGCGAGAAGAGGATGGAAGGCCTTACGTGTTGTTGCTCATCACTATTTTGTATTCCTTTTTTCCGCCTTAGATACTCTAGGTTCTTGCCTAGGGACTGAAGATGAATAATCCATGTTTACATTTTTGCCTCATCCTGTCATGTTTTTTCTAATCATAAAAGCCAATTAATTTTTATTTTATTTTTAAGGAACTGACCTTTTTTAACTACTCATTGATTGCCTTACTATTGCTTTGGCAATCTTGAGTCAAAGCTTCAACTCTCAATGATAGTTTTGCATTTGTAACCACTATAATTTGTTTATACCATGACTGACCAAGCAACTAGAGGCAATGTCAAGAGTCCTACATCGGAATATTACAAGAAGTGAAGATTTCCCCTCACCTATATAAGGAGACCACTCTCCACTTAGAAGGGGTCCCTGGGTCGTTGCTCCCTCTCTCCTTTTCCCTTTATGTTTGGGTCATACTCCTTGTACAATGTAAACAACCATTATTGTAATGAGAATATCATTCTCCGTTGATGTAGCCCATTCATTTGGGTGAACCACATACATCTGTCTTTTGCATGCCTGCTTACTTTCCATATGTCATCTGTAATTGCCTGCCGAAGGCATACATGAACTCGCCGATGACACTTGCCTTCCGAAGGCACATACCCCTGCTTCGCCTTCGCACATCATCCATCACACCCCACAGTTCTAAGTTGGGTCCAACATTTTTGGGCATCAACATAATTGAATATATAAAAAGAATTTGGAAGGAAAGCGAGGAGGATATGTTGTTCAGATACCAATATTGATGCAGGACACACAAGGTGGGTGTTGCTTTGGGACGTGGTGGGCTTTAGATGGTAGAAATTTTTGTAATGAAAAGAAGTTTAGAGAAAAAGAGGATATATGATGGTTGCTGTAGATTTAGAGCAAGTAGAGAGATGGTGAACAACGTACAAATAGAAAGAGAGGCAATACCATTGGCACCAAGCCTTCAACAAAACCTAATTGTCATTTATTCAAATTTCCTTTTGGCTTACAAGGAATAGCCTTGTTTATAGGCTTCAAATAGAACTTTTAATGACTTAGATTTTTTTTAGCAAAACACTCATTAATTCCGTAAAAGACTTAATTAAATAGTACATAAAACTAAAAAGACATTGTATTTTGCTAGGAGCCAAATAAATACTCATAATAAAGCTTAATATTAACTCTTAGATTGGTGCTTGACCTATTTGTTTATTTTTCTATTGACTGACCCTTAAACTACTATCAACATTTCATTTTAAACCAAAAAGATCTCATTGTTAGATTTGGGCCAGTGGGCTCAGTCTTGAGCTTCCAAAGAAGGATATTTCTTTTCTACCAAGCTATAGCCTCTGCTTCAGTCAATCTTAATGTGAATGCTGTTCACTGTCAATCTTTGTTTATAAGTGGTCTAGGTTGTTTGTGGAGAGGTTTTGTTTGATCTTGTTTTGCATGTGATTTAATTGGATATTGAGTAGGAAAGGGCATACATGATGCTACGAATGAACAATGAAGATAGTGATTATGGAAGTTGGGAAGCTGGAAGTTATGTGCATGAGGATGAGGATGATTTTAATGATTTTCATGACGATACTGATGATAATGATGATGAGGAGCAATATGATGGAACTGAGGTTGACAATGATGAAGATGCGTTTGATGTGCATGCTCATGATGATGCTAGAGTGGATGATAACCCCAGAGTCGAATATGACCCGGCTGTTTTTTCAAGTGATGAGGCCTATGCAAGAGCCCTGCAGGATGCTGAAGATAGAGAGATGGCCGCTAGACTGATGGCTCTTGCTGGGATTAATGACCGTGAGTGCTTGTGACTGTATTAGAATTGTAATACTCTTTTTATATTATCGCTTTTGAAGTCCTTGAAATTATGTAATACTTTTGTTTCGGGTATATATCTTGTTGTGTTTGCAGGCGAAGTTGAGCACACAGAGGAACATGGAGGTAACTCTCAGGTATTAATTTGTAGCTTGTATGCTGAGATTAGTTTGACGATTGAGACTCTTCTAGAAGATAGTAGCAGTTCTCTGTTTTGTCTATGATCAAGATGTTTCTCATCTACTGTTGGTTTGTAGGATACATGGGAGGAGGTTGACCCAGATGAACTTTCATATGAGGTGAGGCGGCTTTAAATTCTAATGCTTTAGGTAGTGCATTTTCTATTTGGCTTGTTCTGTGACCTTTATATAACTGTATCAGGAGTTAATTGCATTGGGTGAAGTTGTTGGAACTGAGAGCAGAGGGCTTTCGGCTGATACCATCGCCTCATTGCCTTCAGTAAGCTACAAGACAGGAAGTGGTCAGAATGGAAGCAATGAGTCGTAAGCACATATTCCTTAGTTTTATGTGCTTTCTAGAAGTTGTGCGTGCATGTTTTCTTTTCTTCAAATTTTGGTACTTCTGTTTCAGGTGTGTCATTTGTCGGTTGGATTATGAGGCTGGTGAGAACTTGACAATACTATCTTGCAAACATTCCTATCATTCTGAGTGCATAAATAATTGGTTGACAATAAACAAGGTATGGTTTTGAAATTACATATTTTCTATTCACTGCCAATTTCAAACATTCCTATAATTCTTAGTGTAATCTGTTCATGTTGTTTATAATTTTCCTTTTTACTTTCCGAAAGAAGTTATTATTTTCTTAATCCTATTCTCTCCCAAATATACTTGGAGGCTTTTTTGTTTCTTTCCATTTTTTAGAATACCAAACGTGGTACCTTCCTTCTGTTATCAAGTTCTGACACTTGTAGATTTCCTTGCCCATATTTTTGTGAATTGCTACCCCTTCAATCTGTAGTATGGTTGATGACTCTTATTCATTTTGTTTGGGTCTATGTGACCTGTCCATGTTTTACAAAAAAGTGCTTCTCTTTTTCCCACTGATTAACTTTCTATGTCTGTATGTCTTAATCAAAACTTTACACATGTGTATTTGTGTTGGCACATATGTATGGTTTCGGCCCCTTGTAATGTTCCTAGCTGGGTGAGATCAATTGGAAATTACATCTCTCAAGTTTAGATGGACCAAATATATAGTTTTTCCTGTGTGTCAAGGTCACCTAATAAAAATGAAAATTATTCTACAAAATCACTGTCAAATAAAAGCTATGCATGGATGCGTATCTTTGGATCTGAAATTCTATGCTATAACAGTTGGTAACAGTTGTAGCTATTTGTTTCGAATCCTTTGTGGCTGGTTTTAACATATAAATGTTGTTAGAAGTCTCCTAAGTGTAGAATTTGGGGCCTTAAATTCAGTTTATGTTTGGATTGGATTTGAAATCTGATCCTTGAGTCAAATATTCTGAATCATGATATTGAAGCATCCCCCTTGATCTATTTCCAGCCAAGCTGATGGAGTTTCCTTCCACCTTTATATTTGTTTTTGGGTCAAAGTATATAAATCCTCCTGTCCCCTCACACACCAACCCCCACTGCCCTCCCCCCACCACAAAAAAACTATTAATGCTACGTTGTGCAGGAAAACAATAAACATCCAACAACTTTTTAAAGGAATTAAAAAAAAAACTTAAAAGAAAGAACTTAAAAGAAAAATCTCTCTCTCTCTCTTTCTCCCCCCCAAACAACCACTGCCCAACTGCCATCACCCAAACGCCCAACCACAACCAAGCACCGAGCCCCACCCACACCTCCATCTGCATCTCCATTACCAATTCAACAAAACCAAAAATCAAATCCATCAGAACCCCCCCTTCTTGGTCTGGCATCAGAAACCCATTAAAACTATGCCATTAAGATGATTCGAAAATCCCAAAAAATCAAATCCAAACGAAAAACTTAAGGAAAAAAGGCCAAACGGGTTGAAACCATCCCAGAACACGGGGCCTCGTTTTTCTTCTATGAGTTTGCAAACAACCTAAAGAAGACTTATGAAAGGGAAAGGATCAAAAGAAGAGAAAATAAAAGCTGAGTTATAGACCTGATAATGAATCAGCAAAAGAAAACAAGAAGAAAGGAAAATGGAAGCAGTGATGGGATTGACGAGGATAATGCCTCCCAAGCAAACCGAGACAGCTCAAATACACTGAGATGGCTCTCAGCACTGCTCTCCCTTTAATGGCCAAAATGACAGGGGGCTTAATAGATGTAGCTTGTAATATACGTTGGGATGCATATGTAAATGAACCAATTTGAAATAGGCCCTCACAGGGTTGTGGAATTTGTTTATAAGTTATGCTTTTAATATGTTCTCCCTCTTGCTCCAAAAACACTACTTAGTATTGCAGTCAGAAAGTTTTCGACTACAGTTTAGGAATCTCCAGCTCTCCTTCCTCTCCCCCTTAAAGAAAAAAGTTAGGCAAAGGGGCCGTCAAAAAGTAAACATGCTTCAACATGTTCTTCACAATGTTTGATTTTCTGTAAGCCAAGGCTGGAGAAAATATGGTAGCAGTTTGCATGAACAGCCAATTTTATTTATTGTTTTCTGATATGTAAGACTTATTTGGGACAATTTATATGGTTTACGGTGCTTGAAATCCATCCTGTTTGTCAGGTTATTTTTCACATACTCTGGCATTAAAGCTTAAACCAGTTACAATGTTTGGTTATAGTTAAAATTGCCATAGTTGTAGTTGAAATTTGCGATAGTTGAGAATTGGAATATGAATAGTTTTTCCATTCCAAATTGATTTTGTTTTAGTTGAGGCAGTGGTGATTTCTTATTATTGTGTTGTTGAAATTGTGTTTTCATGTGTGCTTGTGGAATAGAGGCACTTTTCATTTTTGGAGAAGTATTGTATGTTATTGATTTAGCCTGTTACTGCAGGTCTGCCCTGTTTGCAGTGCTGAAGTCTCCACCTCTGGAAACAGCTAGCAGAATCTGTGGACCATCTTTTCTTGCAAATCAAAAGACTTATTTGTACAAGTTGTTGCACTTGTATGGTCATTCATATTGCGTCTCTTTCACTTGCGAAAACTGTACTATCCGACCATTTAAATTAGATTTACAATGCTTGTATTATATGACCTTTCTGGTTATTCAATTGAGAAATATGCCAATGGGTTCCCACCACAGTGGTGGTGGATTCCCCCTTCCCCCCATGGCACCCAGGATCGAACCCCAGTGGGGTTTCTTTCCTCCAATGTAACCAAAAAAAAAAA
>NW_018921696.1:70853-99342 GCF_002207925.1 Prunus avium | reverse complement strand
TACGTTACCTAAATGTTGGTAGGGTCAGTTAGACAAGGTACTATGCCCATCTCCTCACAGTCGAGTTCAATTCTTTGTTCCTCGATTAGCTTATTTAAGTTACCGGATTCATGGCTTCCCTCATTTCTGATAAGTAAACATGCCATAAGATAAGAGAGAAGTGAAGAATGTGTAAAATAAAAAATCATTTTGACATTGCTGTTAGATATGCCCCCTCCCTCTTTCCAATTTTTTGTTGTCGAAATCTCCCTCTTGCCTTATCCGGTCTTTCTTCCTCGTTTCTCCCATGCATTTAGCAAAAAACCACACAAAAATATTAGGCATTGTAGCATCAGAATATTGTGTCGCGTATGTTGAGCCGTTGCGGGTAGTTGAGCGTCGCTAAGGCACAACAGCACACTCTAATTTCTCGACATTACAAGGCAACTGGCATAATAGTCGATTTAGAAATGGCATTGCCAAGAATCTCAAAAACTCATCTTAATCTCTGGAAATCAACGAAGCCGATCGACCCAAATGCGCTTCTTTCACTCGTCCTCACCAAGAACCTTACAGCCTCGTCAAATACACCAAGACCCATTTGCACAAGAACCCATACTGACCCTTCTCTTCCTTCACACCTCACCGGCGTCATCAATGGTTTCATTTCCATCTTCACCAAGCAACCCTTTTCCCCAGATAACCCAGAGTTGAAGAACCTTGCTTCAAGACTCACCACCAAAGTAGTAGAAAGTGTGCTAAATGGCCTGAAGAGTTGGAAAACAGCTCACGTGTTCTTTACCTGGGCACCAACCCAATCTGGGTACAAGCACAATTGCTATACGTACAATGCCATGGCCTGTCATCTATCACGCGCTCGACAAAATGTTCCATTGAGAGCCATGGCTATGGAAATTGTGAATTCGAACTGTTCTCTGACTCCTGGAGCTTTGGGTTTCTTTATAAGATGTTTAGGTAGTGTAGAGTTGGTTCAAGAAGCTAACTTTTTGTTTGATCAAGTTAAAGTGAAGGGTCTTTGTGTTCCAAATAGTTATAGCTATAAATGTTTGTTGGAGGCTATATCTAAATCTAAGTCAAGTTCAATTGAATTGCTTGAAATGAGATTGCAAGAAATGCGAGATTCTGGGTGGGAATTCAGTAAGTACACGCTGACTCCGGTGTTGCAGGTTTATTGCAATACAGGGAAGTTCGAAAAGGCTTTAAATGTTTTCAATGAAATGTATGAGAAGGGGTGGGTTGATGCCCATGTCATGTCTATCTTGGTGTTGTCCTTTAGCAAGTGGGGTGAGGTGGATAAAGCTTTTGATTTGATTGCAAGAATGGAAGATCGCAATCTTGGATTGAATGAGAAGACATTTCATGTTTTGATTCATGGGTTTGTGAAGCAGTCCAGAGTGGATAAGGCCCTCCAGTTGTTTGATAAAATGCGGAAGTCAGGTTTCACAGTTGACATTTCTCTTTACGATGTACTGATTGGAGGACTCATTAAGAATAAGGAGCTTGAAAAAGCCTTGTCTATGTATTCGGAAATGAAGGAGTTGGGAATCCATTCTGATGTTGGGATACTAACAAAGCTCATACCATTTTTTTCTGATGAAGGGGAAACGATCCGTGTACTTGAGGAAATCCAGGAAGATTTAGATGAAGAGGATATGCGTTTGCTTTACACTTCTGTGTTGAATGGTCTTGTTGATAACAGCTCCATTGACAAAGCTCATCGACTTCTTCAGGCAATGATGGAAAATGAATCTGATGCTGATATTGAGGTAGATAAGCTCCTTGTAGTAAAGAAAAGGGTTCATCCTGTCACAACTAATTTTCAAATTGTCATTGATGGTCTGCTGAAGTTTGGTAAGTTGGAGAAGGCCTTAAGCCTTTTCAAAGAAATGATTCAGATTGGCTGTAAACCAAATGTGTCAATGTATAACAATTTGATTGATGCACTGTGCAATTCAAATAGATTGGGGGAAAGTTATAAGCTTTTGAGAGAGATGGAGCAAGCAGGACTTGAACCAACACATTTTACCCATAACTCTATATTTGGGTGCCTATGTAGAAGACAGGATGTTGTAGAAGCCCTTAACCTAATGAAGGAGATGCGTGTTTGTGGACATGAACCATGGATAAGATATTCCACCTTACTTGTAAAGCAGCTGTGCGTACATGGAAATGCAGTGGAAGCTTGTAAGTTTCTTGATAACATGGTTGAAGAAGGTTTTCTCCCTGATATAGTCGCCTATTCTACGGCTATAAATGGATTAATCAAAATTCAAGAAGTAGATCGAGCTTTGCAGCTGTTCCGTGACATCTGTGCTCGTGGCTATTGTCCTGATGTAGTTTCTCATAACATATTGATAAATGGGCTTTGTAAGGCTAAAAGAGTTTCAGAAGCTGAATATCATTTGAATGAGATGGTGATGAAGGGGCTTGTTCCCTCAGTTGTAACCTACAATCTGCTGATAAATGGATGGTGTAAAAATAGTGATGTTGATAAAGCGATGCTTTGCTTCTCCAGGATGTTTGGTGAAGATGGAGAACCAGACAGAGAACCAAATGTGATTACTTACACAACATTAATAGATGGGTTGTGCAATGCTGGAAGGGTCGACGATGCTCTTGGGGTTTGGAACAATATGGGAAAGAAAGGATGTGCTCCAAACAGAATTGCTTATATGGCTCTCATTACGGGTCTTTGCAAGTGTGGCAGGCCTGATGAGGCTCTAGTTTATCTTCGTCAGATGGAAGATAAGGAAATGGAACCTGAAATTTTTGTATATGCAGCAGTAATAAGTGCTTTTCTCTCTGACCGAGACATTTGAGGTACTCAGGTGATCAATGAATCGCTAGTCTATACTGTATTTGATGGTAATTTTATCGGAACTATCAAAGCTTGGATGAATGAATTGAAAATGATTAGAATTCTAAAATAACAGAATTTAGATTTCCATTATTTTAATTTCTGGCAATTGAAAATTTCAGTGTTTGAATTTATATATGTCAAATTTTGTAAATGACACTATGTAAATTGTAAAATGACATTTATTTTGGTGGAAATTAAACTTGGAAATTTCATTCCCAAATTTCCACGATTTTTTCCGTGCATCATTTAATAAATTCCGCGCTTAAGTTACCAAACAAAGGAATTGTTAATTTCTCTTTGGTGCATTTGGATGAGGGAAATAAACTTGGAATTTTGACAAAACTCAGAATTTCTAAATTGACATGAACCAATTCCCGTGTTTGGATAAAAAAACATAGAAATTTAGAAATTCCGCGTGGGAAAAAACATGGAATTTGGAGACCATAAATCTCAACTTTAAATTCTATCTAAAAGTCGTCATTGCTAAAATCCCAAGAGATTGAGTTTTTAAAAAAGACAACTTTACAAATAAAGGTTAAATTCCGTGTTTTAAATCCGTCACCCAAACACGAAACTTTACAAATTCTAGAACATTAATTTCCGTCATTTTAAATTCCGTCATTTATGAAATCCTTTGTACTTTTAAATTTCCTCATCCAAACGCACTGATTCCTGACTTTTAGCTAAATTCCGAATTATTTTTCCTTATCCAAACAGAAGGGCGGAAATATAACACAACTTCAGCTTCTACTAATGTTGACTTTCTTTATTTTTTTATTTTTATACTAGCTACATAAATGATCACATGAGCTACTAAGTATTAACAATGAATAATCTATATCTATATATATAACGCAACATGAGAATGTTTTTTATTTATTATTTATCAAATATAAATTTTTATTAGATAAACTTTAACAATATAATTAAAGACATCAATATTACATCTAAAGTGCCAATTCCAGTAGGACAACAAACTAATATATTAAAAACAAATATTGACATCTTAACATCAAGCGCGGAATTGGCACGTCATCATCGAGGTTTTGATAGAAATCAGATGTCATTAAATTTCTTCCGTATTTCTATGAATTTTTATTCTTTGAACTCTGCAAATTCCTTAAAGCCATTTTTCTTCATAGCTTTTTGTGTGGTTTTTAAGTGAAATTGTTGGTCTATTGTTCTTAATAATCAAGAACAGTATCAAATTGCTTAAAATTTTACGAAGAATTGCAAGTCTGCATCTTCTAGTCGGCGAGATTCCGACGTCCTCGCAGTCTTGGCGGAGGCCTTTTCTGATGTGGAGAAAAATTGGACTCATTCACCGCCCCTCCTTAGCCTTTGCATCAACAATTCCAAATCTTGATTATAAATCAACGATTAATCCAGAAAATAATTGGCTTAAAAACCAGGGAGAATTTTGAGGAGCTTTAACGATCATTTGGCTTGTCTTCTGGTTTTGCTCTATGTTATCCCCTGTTCTTGGAGCCCATACCTTTTGGTTTGATGAAGTTCGATCTTCTTGACCGAAAAAGAGATCTTTGATTTCGGTAGAGGAAAGCCTTGCTGTTAATCATGCTTTTTACTTTCATGTCGACGTGTCAATGTTCAGTGAGGGGTCAGAAAACTATTTGTCCGTAGTACCACGTCAGCTATACCACGGTAGTAGTCTATAATTTCTCGGGGCGTAGGAAGTCCACTGTCACGTTAAATCCACCCTAAACCCTATATATAAAAGGCTTATTTATGTACATGCCTCCTGTGCTTTCAAACTTGTCTCAGATTACCACCTGTACTTTGAAACGTCTCAAAATACCCCATACACTTTTAAAAACAGTCTCACATTACCCATTCCGTTAGTATTATAGACGTTCCGTTACGTGCTTTGGGCCCCACTTCATTTCAATCTCTTAACATTGGAGAATAAGGGTTTTCGAGTTTCAGAAGAGAGGAAATGGGGTATTTGGGTGAGAATATGGAGAAGTGTCTTCCAGAGCTTGCAGTAGTCATCAATTGACGGACGAGACTTTACCTTGTAAGAATTGGAGAAGAACCCGAGTAGGTTATGCTCAAAGTGTTTCTCCAGAACAGTCAACTGCAAGCCAAATAGCTCATCCTTGTCATATAAAACACACTCTTCTGGATTAACCCACTCTCCATTCTGATTTTCCTTTCGAAGCCAGATCCTTTTGTCAGCCTTGCTATTCGGCTGCCACTTAAACTCACTCAAGTAACTATATACTCGAACAAAAGTGGACAATTCGTCATAACGAGCAAGCTGGCTGGCAATCAAGGGACATCCTTTTTCCACTTCAACAATCACCTTTATTGCAGAGAGCTCTTCTCTGTTTGTTGTAATTTCAGAACCATAAAATTCTTCATCAATGAAAGGGCCATCAGTCTGCTTTAGATACTCGCCAATCTTGGAATCAAACAACAAGCACTTTCTCGGAGGCCTGTAACCATTATGAGTCTTTAGCCATGCCTGAGAAACTTTCTTTGGGAACACATCAGGAAATGAGTTATCTTTCTCTTGCAATAAAACATGTATGCAGTCCAGTAAAGCAAGTGCATTTACTCGGGGAAGATAAAGACAAGAAGGCACAAACTTGACCCCATCCTTGAATTCCACAACAACCCCCAAGCTCTTCAGCTCTTGCTTATATTCATGAATGTTCTTGCCATAACAAGTGTTAGAATCGTCAATAAAAGGGAGAAGGCATATGGGAGAGATAGATTCCCAATTAGAACAAAACAGAATGCACTCTCTTGGAGATCTATAATCACCAAGGCGAGTACGCAGCCACTTTTCTTCGCAAATGCTGCTCTTAAGATCAGCAGGAAATTTAAAAGGAGTTCCCTCCAGCTTTCTGTAACAGGACAGAAATGATGAAACATTTTCTTTAGTGATGGAAGCTTGCCGGAAATGGTGAGCAAATACTTTTGCAGCCTCTTCAAAATCAACGACCACCCCTATCTTTCTCAACTCATCTCTGAAGGAAAAGATTATGTCTCTATACAAATTATGATCAATCAATGGGACACCACTAAAGACCTGAAGAAGGTAACCCCATTCAGGGTGAAACAAGAGATATTCACTTGGAGACTTATAACCATTATTTGTCTTCATACATTTTTTTTTCCTCTCAGTGCTTCAACAATCTTATTGGATGAATTTGAAATGTGCATAATTTGCAGCATTAGTAGAACAACCTTAGGTGTCAAAGAAGTTAAGCATGACGATGACTTTAGGTGGTCGACAACAAGCTGGTAATTTTTGTTGAACAAGACAACCACACCAAGCAACTCAACTTCTGTTTTGAAATCAAGGATTTCTTCACCGTATACCTCCCAATCAATGAAGGGAATGTCACTAATTTTGGATGCAATTATCCAATCTTGGTCAAACAAGACAGATCCTTCTGGAGACCTGTAACCACGAGATTTTGTTTTAAGCCATTGTGCTTTTCTAATACTGCGCATGAAATCGTCTAGGGGAAGACACTTCTCCAGATTCTCCCACAATCGAACCCCACCTCAAATTTTGATAAGCCCTTGCCTTCTTCTCCAAATTTCCCCTTCTCACCCAAATACCCCATTTCCCCTCTTCTGAAACTTGAAAACCCTTATTCTCCAATGTTAAGAGATTGAAACGAAGTGGGACCCAAAGCACATAACGGAACGTCTATAATACTGACAGAACGGGTAACGTAAGACTATTTTTAAAAGTGTAAGGGGTATTTTGAGACGTTTCAAAGTACAGGTGGTAATCTGAGACAAGTTTGAAAGCACAGAGGGCATGTACATAAATAAGCCTATATAAAATACACATTGCTCTCTCCAAACAAGAAATCTAGGTACTTGGTAACCTAGTTAGTAAAATCACATATAATGTGTATTATACACGTATATGTACATACTTTTCAATAAAACTTTCGTTTTCCATATAAGAACTGTACGGAAATACATTTTTGTTTCTTTGAAAATCAAACATACTATACACGGATGTATTTAAAATCATCCTTTTTGCATTTAAATTTTTCCAAATAATCCACACATTTTATTCGTATTTTTCATGTCCCGGCCCATATAATCCTTGGATTCATTGACTAGACTGTTGGAGTTTGAGAATGAAAAGCCATTTACATTAGAAAGTTACAACTTTCCACAAGTCTCTATTTACTAAGAATGGAAACCCTTCAATTAGTAAATAGAGTTGGACCCTTGGATTGGATCTATGAAATAAACGAAAAACTTCTTCCACACCAATCCAATGTGCGTCAATCTACTCATAAAACAAATTAAACAATTATAAGGTACAAAAGATGATCCTTTCTTCTTTTTAGAAGGGTATTACTATTCGGTCTAGCGAGTGTTGACTATAAGTTAAACAAAATTTAGAAAACAACTTAAACGTAAAGGCTCATGAATTTACAATATGGAAGAATTGATCCAAGTGACCAATGCACTTGATATAGCCGCAATTATGTACAACACAATGATAGCTATAGCTGTCGTTTTAGTACCTAATGCTCATAGTTGTACAAGGAGTGCAATCGGCATCAGTGCCCAATGCTTCCAATGGTAATAATATGTAGTACTATGTCAATCAAGCCAGTCGATGAATTCACCTGGAATGATCTGCTGCATACAATATGTTCTGCCACAACTTTGGCAACAGGGCCTTCTAACATCAAGCGGTCTGCACTTCTCAACAAATTCTGAAAATCAATACTCTAATCAACCACAACACAAGGGGAAAAACCATCTACATTTTTAGTGAATCACATATACATGCAACAGAAGCTAAAAATCAATATTCTCCCCCTCTTTTCCCAAGAAATTTCACTGACAGACAGGGTGTCATTTACTGCAATCACAAAGTCCTGACAAACTCTAATACTTCGCAGCCAAAATATATTACATTCATAGAATAAAATATTCTAAAACTTAGAGCCCACATTACAAAGGAAGGTTTTCAAAAGTTATTGTATTCATTTGCAGTGTTCAAAAGTTAATTAGCATTTCAATTAATTGATTGCAAATACTAAACCCTAGAACATCTTTCTATTTTTCTTAGGATAAAATTATGCACAATTCTTCCTGTCCACTTTGTCTAATTGTAAAAACAGTTATTTTTAATAATTAAAATGCATTTTCCAGAAACTATAGTGTAAGTCATCAACAGAATGCCAAAAAAAGATAATAACTTCAACCCAGAGGTACTTGCAAGTTTCAGCGACTATTAAAAAGCTGTATTAAAAGGAAAAATGAGAACATCAAGCTTGTGGATATACCTTAATGCTAAATCTCTTTGCTGCATGAGAGCTCAAGTAATCGTATAAGAATGTCATGTTGTAGGCCGTGTCATAGTAGATAAACCACGCCCGACAGGGAAAACTCCTGAAAAGCCTTCATCTGATTCTTCGACTTCTAAAGAAGAGGCACATTACAGGTTCATGAGATAAAGCAAGCATGTAGAACTGATAAATAGATCTAACTCTAAATGATGAGGCAACATCAGACCCGGTCGACACATCTGAGGTACTTACCCGGAAGACAACTAAGTCAATTTAAAATTCCAAAAAGACAAAAAAAAGTTGATATTTTTATGAGGTCTCATTGCCACTCTATTTCAAGTAAAAAAACATTGTTGATTGGTTAAAGATAATCCACTACATCTTTAAAACATTCAATGACGGCTTTGCAAGAGTTCAACACAGTACAAAATATGTCCTCTCACCAGTCATTTCGTCACCAGCCTGAGCTCCAGCCACTCCGATGCACGAGTATATAGAATAATCCTCGACTTTCAATTGATCATATGCAAGGTATATGTCTTCAATAGCAGCAACCTCATACAAATTTGTGAGATCTTTGATGCAAGATATGTCCTGGACCAAAATAGCACTATGAAACATAATATCTTCATGAAAATAGTGTTTATTTTGATTGTTTTGGCTATTACTTAAGTTGATTTTTGATAAACTAAATGGCAACCTCAAGGAATTATGAATCACAGTGATAATTTCAGCCCTAACACAGGAAAAGATGGATTGCAACCCACTTCTACGTTTTTGATGAGTATCATCTATAAATGCTAAACAAATTTTTAGTTTACCTTCCTTGGAACAGAAGAAGCCTGCAAATGAGCTAACAGTCCAAGCCAATATGCATTTGACTTGATCTCAGCGTCATGTCGCATCAGAAGGGTCCGTTTTGCCTTTAATTTCGACATAGGTCAATAAACAAGAGACGTGGTCAAGAGAAATCCATTTTAGTGAAGAAAACAAAAAGGGATAAAAAATTAAAAATGAACTAACCCTGTCCAACTCCCTTTGGGAAATCTTGTTGCCATGCAAACCTCTAAGGACATTCTTGCATGCATCAACAGCTTTGTGAACCTGAATATTTATTAGACCTAAACAGGTGAAGAGAGTGCAAATGATAGAACGAATATATACAAATACAACATACACACCTTGTCAGGGGTTGATGTTACAGATATGACATACCATCCAAGACTGAGCCTATCAAAGAGGTTCAACTCGAATGATACATCATATGTCAATCCAAGAGAATCTCTGACAGTTGTAAAAAGCCTGTGCAAAGTGGATGGAAAATTTCACATCAGTGAAAATAACAAGAAATATTCATTAATCTTACATAGTATCTCAAAAATGCATGGTACAAACTCCTAGTGCAATTACATACTGCATTTTGTGAAGTTCAGATAATGTATGGTACAAATGACTAATGTGTTAGCGAAAACCACTGGCAGTTATTGATGAACATAATTGCACAGCATAGATAAATAACACATTTTACTCATAAATTCAGAGCATGCAGATAATGGAGAAAGATGAACACATTTGCAGATAAACTTGAAGTTCATATGCATACTTTGTACTGTGCAGAGAAAATTACCTAGAATTTATAATCTCAGCCAGGAGCCCCATTGTGATGCCAAAGAAAAGGGGATGACCACGAAGTTTTCTTCGCAGATCCTTCTGAATATCCTTATCCACCATAAGCAGCTCCTCCGATTTCAGTTCTGCAACCATATAAGAAATTACAGTCACAACACATAAGTACTTATATCAATAAGCCGCAAATTCAAAACCTAATTCCAGATTTCATAAACTTGCCATCATTAGTTGGAATATGAATAATTGACTGAAAGAGATCTTTGCCATCGACTGTAAAACCCCAACGGTTTGGTGCAGGGCCTGCAATATAGGCACATGCTCTCTCGTCTGTATCTTTCAAGAATACCTGCTTAAAAAGAAATGAAGCATGAGCACAATTCAAAGTATTTCAGAAATTCCACCATCCAAAGTGCCAAGGATTAAGTAAACTCACTTGCTGAGACTGCAAATCAGAAGGAGATGGTCGAAACACAACCGGATTATACTTATTCTCCGTCTCATAATTTCCTGTCGATCTAACAGTTCCCAAGTAATCAAGAACACAAGACTCAACATCCTCCTCCGAGAAGTCCCCAACAATACTTACCTAAAAAATAAGCAGACGCAGCCATATATAAATGAGAAATGTTGTATAGTATAATTTTATTGTTGTGTGCATAATTTGTAGAACCAAATCAGCAAAGTACACACCTCCATGTTATTGCCTACAAATTGGTTCATCACTGCATCCTTTACAGATTGCAATGATAAATCTTGCAAAGACTTTGGTGTAGGCTCCACAAACCGCTCATCTCCATCCATCATTGCTAACATGAGTTTGTGAGCAGTTGAACGCTCCAAGCTTTTGGGAATGGACCGATAATAAGACAAATACAATTGCCTTGCTCTATCAAATGCATCATCCAGCCAGACACTGTGCTGCAAGTCAGTAAGCACTACCGTCAATCATGCATTATAAATTCACCCTGCATGCATCTCTAATGGGATGCCTCCTATGAAGCCGAAGTTACAACAACGTTGTGTACAAAACATGTGGACAACTACCAAGACAAGATGCCCTACAGAATCCACAAATCAGCACAGAGACTACAAGTTTTGATGGGTTACCTCAAGTACCATATGAAGCAACTGGAAGGCCGCACGCATTCCATTATCTCTTAATGTGAAACGGAATTCCATAGAAATAAATTCCTCGGTGGACTCTAACGAGCAGTTAATCAGGTGATTCACACAGAACAGTTCTACCTGAGGATAACAGTATGCATACACGAGACAAAATCTCAGGAAAATGAGGGAAGTGGATTTTAAAATGCAAAAAGTGGCGTGATCCTAATTTAAATAATAATTACAAATAGCATATGAATAATCAGTGTACTTAGTAATCAGCTGCATGCCACATAAATTTTGCTAGATATTGTCTAGATATTTTTTTAAAATAAAACTTGCATATTATTGAAAATACACCAGCTATTTGCTCTTCCAACAACTACTTGTGAGGTTGTGAAAGCTAATTTACATAATGACTATTTGTGGTACCTAACTTACTTACCAAACATCTACCTCAGATATATAATTTACAATTTAGTGAAAAGTTCAAGAGGAAATAATCTCCTGTGCAGAAGTAAAGACCTATTTGGAAGTGCTTCTAGAATAGCTAAAAGCGCTTTCAGGTAACTACAAACACTCCTACAAGCGCTTCTGACAGCATTTGGCAGAAAAACATAAAAGTGCACTGGATTATAAAAGCACTTGGAAGTGCTTTTTGGAGAAGCACCTACCAAGTGCCTTTCTTCATGAAGCACTTGGATTTTAATGAAAAAAAGTGCTTATGAACAGAACTGCTTCCTACATAAGCACTTCATGGGCCCGAATTTAGCAATACCAAAAAAAAAACCTAAAAAACATGCATCTAATATATATGAACCTTTTGGGCAAGAGAGGAATGGACATACCTGCTCCCTCGAAAAGTTTCCAACACGACCTCCCTCACTAAGAGTACGTACGCCCACAACAACAGAACCTCTTGACTCATAACTTTCAGCTGCTCGTCCACCACCAACTATAAGCCGCATTACACCTCCCCTAGCCTCACTTTTTGAAATCTGTGATTGAAATTGTTATTTTTAGTAACAATCTTTACTCATCCATATTCTCATTGATATTAACTGAGATGACAGTTCAACACCATAATCATCTACAATAAATTTTTTAAAAAAAAGAAACAAAATTTTATTGCAAAAGAGCAGAAAAAATACAAGACAGCGAACGTGGCCTAGAGAGCCACCAGAACCAACATAAAAAAGAACAACGAACTAAGACATCTACGCTACAATATAACAGCATTCCAATCTAAATGAATAAGCTGGAAACTGATATCCTTAAATTCTGAGGAAGATGAAGCCCAAAGCGAAGCCCAAAAATGAATTCGGTCCCATAACTGATCAATCTCGTCACCTTTAAAATTATAAAAAATTATTCTATTTCTCTCTCCCCACACTACTCAAAACACTGCCATCATTGCGCAATCCCCAGAACTACACCCCTCCTTTTTCCTCCAAAAAAGTTAAACTGATCCCCCAACATGTCACCACAAGACACGTAATTCCCCCACGCAATCCCAGCCACCTGAGAGATTCTCGCCCATAAGGATGGCAAACAGAAATAAATGGTCCACCGATTCATTACCACCTTTACACATAACACACCAGTTAGGAGAAAAATAAAAGCAAGGCCTCTTCTTTGAATCAAATCACAAGTATTTAACTTACCATGAGCAATTAACCAAGCTAACACTCTTACCTTGGGGGGAACTTTAGCTTTCCAGATTGCAAGTAGTTAAACCCTAAAGCAATTAACCAAGCTAACACCATAATCATCTACAATAATGTATCTCATGATTACATCGCACCACAGATCTCCCTATTTCAATCTTCTTGCATTTACAACGACAGGCAACAAAAATTTCATCTTATTTTGTATTAGCAACAAACTTTCATTAATAAACTTGAAAACAATACAAGTGATGTAGGACGGAAGTGTTGGGCTGCTGTTGGGTCGCTGTAGTAGAGCAAAACCACACTAGAAAAGGAATTTCCAACAATGAACAACAAAGAAAGAGAGAGATAAAACAATAGGATCAAAGTTGGAAGGTCCATAGATGAAATCTAGTCAAAGAGACCCACGAGAACTCAATAATCCGATTCTCTTGGAAAATAAAAAACTGCACACAGAGTCTCTTAATAGAGTATTTAAACTAGAGTTACAGCAGTTCTAGCATCCTAGTCTTTATTACTTAAATAACTATTTAATCTTGGCAGTTCTAGCATCCAATGAAAAACTATACGAATACAGAAACTAACCCACCTTCCCTAAACCCTAGAAAATAACCAAATCTTAAAAATCAAGACCCCATTACCATATAAACATAAGACGAGATACCTTGTAATTTACAGAAATTCCATTTGAAAGGCGACACTGAGTGATCCCCGTTTCTTTGTCATAAACTTTGGTCACATTTGTTTCTGGACTAAAGGGAATGAAGGATGGCATGCGCTCCAGCCTTAATTCCCGTAACTGCAATGATGATATCAATTCTTTTGGCACCTCAAGCTGCGCAAATAGGAGAGAAAATGAATCAGCCATAAATAAAATTTGACAGAAGAGCGAGCTAAGTTTATATGGAAAGACACCTCTGGCTCAGGTTCAATGGGTTCCTCCAATCCAGCTTTTATAGCAGCTACAATCTCACTAGGGGAAATAGCGAACTCAGTTTCACCTTTTCCCTCAACATGCACTTTCTTTGGAACACAAGCAACAATCGCTGCAGGAAGAGGTGCAGTAGGATTTCCAAAATTAGAAACGAATTCCAACACCTTGGCGCCAATGGAGTTGGTCTACACAACAAAAAATTGAAATGATATGAGATATAAGAACGAAGGATTAAACTAAACTTTAGTTCATCAATCTCACTGCACCGCCATTGCCTCAATAATATCAACCCAATTTTATCCTCTACTTGTCTATCCATGATTAACGAAAATACATAATTTACTTCAACAGAGGATTCAGTGAAACGCATTACAAGTTCTTAACCAGGAAAAGACACAAAAAGTCATTTATATTACATTATGTATCTATAGTATCAACATACTTATAATATACAAATTATACATCAAGTACAGTCTTACTAGATCTATCTTTCATTCCTTTATATATGTCGCTAAAAATATACTTAAGGTACCAACATGACCCTAAAAAGTATTCTAATGTAGCGAACTAGCCTACTTGTAACACATACCAGAGTGAACTGCCATCTTGGCAACATTGACAAGGCATATTAGTACGTGGCATAAAAAGTAGGGCAGTAAGAATAAGCTGCTGTCCAGCGGCCCAAAAGGAGATTCAGATATTATGTTTATTCTCTTGCATCATCACAGTATCAAGTGACACTAACAAATGATAATGATTTTGAACATTACCTCTTCAAGAGTAACTGTTCCGGCAACAGCAACCAAACTCTCATGTCCTTGCCTCTGATCCATCACTGTATGGCCAAGCGCATCACTCTCCATAATGAAATCCAAATTATCAACAGAAGATACATTATCTATCATAGCTGCCAGATGTTCACTATCTTTTAATAAAGCATCCATGTAGCGAGTTAATTCACCCTTAGTAACACCAAATTCTTTGAGCCTTCTAACCTGCACCAAATAAAGCATAACATAAAGGTTATATAACGTATCTGTAACAAGATATATGCCGAAACTTTGGATCAACTGGAAATTCATTGGGACTGAGCCAACTATGAAGTTTGTTCTTTCCAAGCTTGAGCAAGAAAGATACAGAAAAGTGCAGTCCCACAGAGCAAGATATCATGGTGGCCAATCATTATGTTTATCTCATAACTTAAAAAACATTGATTTTCGATTCATGTGTTCCAAATAATGACAAAACTAAAATAAATATAATAAGAGGTGAAAAAAATGACTTATCTCCCTCAAGAGTACATTTAGACCACCACGATAAGAAACCCAAGCTACCATTAGTTTAGATAGCAGAATTTACCCTAAAACTGAGTTAATTAAACAAAACTTGCATCCATGGCATCATCTTTTAAAAGAAAAAAAGTAAACGACTTTCTTGAAGTCACAGAAAATGTCCAATTGTGGACAAGTGGTCCACCAATTAGACAGCAGTACAAAATTTGTCTAAACTGACAACATGCAAACTACACTTAAAAAACCCAGAAACAAGCTCCCCTTTCAGAGTGTATGGCAGAGCAAGACAGAAATACCAACCTCTTGGACAGCAACTCTTATTGCACTTTGCCAATTCTTGGGTTCAGCAGTTACTGTAAGAGTAGTGACGGTACATCCTTCCCTTCCAGAGTCACTATGATCCAATTCAATTGAAGTAAATGGTGGATTTGAACTCTGCCATTTGTAAAGAGTAGCAAACTTACAAAGAGCTGCACGGTTTTTCAAGCTAATATATAGTACATTACATGATTTCGGGTATACAATAATAAAACATTTCAGATCAACCAGCTGATGATGCAAGGAAGAAAGAAATTTGTACCTATTCTAGGCGTAGGTGCAAGGGTAAAAATTAGGCTAATTTTATTTATCTACTAGAATTAGAATTAAGGGATTCAAGTATTCATTTACAGTAACTTACGTGTAAAATTATTATGGTATTGCAGTATTTTACTATGCAGGGATTCCCTGCATAATTAGGCCTTATTATTATTGGAATGGAGAGTTTTCATATTGTGAATATAGAATAACAATTGTAATTGGAGACTTTTCACATTAAATTGAGAAAGCAAACATAAAGTTGCCTCGTTACCGTTCCTCTGTTCTAGGTCTACTTCTCTCCCTCAATTTTTCTCTCTTCTATTTTATTCTTGCTTCTACAAATCAAATTTTATTACCACCATGATTGGATGATGCAAATATTCAATTTGAACTTAACAGAAATAGATGATAACTGATTATTTACTAAAAACAATACGTTAGCAACGAGATTTTCAGACAAATTGCAAGATATTATGACAACCGCTTATCAGTTATTATTATTATTATTATTATTTTGAATAGAAACATTTTGTATTCAAAATTAGAAAGGATAAAAAAGGAGGACAATTAGAACACAGACAAAAAGAAAGAAGCAATAGCCAGTGAAACAAACGCAAGGCCACGCAACACAGAAAACAAAACAGCCAATCAAAAGACAACCCCTTAAGATACTACAGCCAGCAGATTGCGCATAATTGTAGGATAGGATAGGATAGGATATATCCTTAAAAGCAAGGGAAGTTGATGCCCAAAGGGCAGCCCAAAACTTCACTCTATCCCATTACTCTACCAAAGGGCAGCCCTAAACCAGTTATAACTTATAACCACAGGCATTGTGGTACAGAAAGTTCAACATCCCTACATATAAAAAGAGAAAGCCTATAAAATCTTCATGGACAACTTTGGTGGGGTGGGATCTTGACTCTTTTGTGTACTGTTTAGTTGGAAAGAAACCGTGAATTATTTGATTTTGCTTTGAAGGTTACCCTCCTTGATTTTGACGCACTTCTTGTATTTTATTTGTATATTTCTTCTTTTTTATTTAATTAAGCTTGTATTTATATAAAAAAAAAATTAACAAGCAAAACCAAATTAATAAAACAGCTAATTAAAGCAAAGCAGTGACATTTTTCATAGTTGAAACTGGAACTTGTACATGTAACACTAAAATTGCACCTTGTATCTTGTATTAATTCGGAAATGCAAAGCAGATAGAAATATTCTCTTCATTAGAACATTTCGCAAGTCACCAAATGTTTGAACCCTGCTCACAGGAATCTGCAGCGGTTCCGTAAAAAGGTTAGAGAGCAAGAAAGAGAATGGTAACTAAATCTGTAAGGCACAAAACAACTAAATTACTACGGATATATCAAACAAAAGAAATATTCATAATAGCCCAACAGAAATGCAACTTAGCACATAATTAGAAGAAACTCTACAAAACTCCTTATACCTTGCAGAACATATTAAATGAAAAGTTTTGAACCAATTCATGCTGAAAAATCTGTGGAGGCTTCAAATCCGTACTACTTCCAGGGAGTGACCAATTGTGCTTCACAGGAGGACGAACTGTGTGCCTTTCCTTTTTAAAGATTTTAGCTTGATCAACAGAATTAGATGACCTTTCATTAGGTAAACTTCCAGTCAGCCCAACTGAAAACTTGGGCACAAGGAAACTAGCCATTGCACCAAAAGCACTAGGAGCAGGTGCAGAAACTGCCTCATTTTCTAGGCCAGTTTGTCCAAAGACAGACTGCAATAAAGCAACCAATTTTATTCAATTTATGACTCTAAAAGTGAATGCAAATTACTCATCTACACACAATTAAAGTCATTCAATAAGTGAACTCTTGCATACTTCAATTTGGTAAATCGTTTTTGAGATGTTATCAATATCCCCAACAATGTATAAGGTTGCATTTGCGGGGAAGTACCAACGCTCATGGAATTTCCTTATTTTATCAACATCCCATTTCTTAATTTGCTCTTCTAATCCAATTGGGAACCTTTTGCTCAGCTTGTTTTCAGAATGCAGATGTTGTAATAACTGCACTCGATCAAATGTGTAAAAGTTAAGATAAAGCTAGGCAAGACAAATATATTAACCAGCTTAGAGAAATAACAAAACTCCCCAGGCAAACCTGGCAGTCAACGCGATAATCTATGGTATTCATCATCTGTAATTCTGAAAGTATAGCACTCCGTTCTTTTTCAACACGAGAAGAAAGGAATTTCGGGTGAAAAGCAATCTGTACACATGCATGAAGCACAAGTAGATAAGAACTCAAAGGTTACCAACTTCCAATTCAGTCTTTTGTTTTTCTTTAATTTCATTTTTTCGTCTAAAGCATCATATAATCGTCAATATATGTATATGACTAGGTCATATAGAAAAATCAATCATTCATACCTCATTTAAAGCATCCAGTACATATGGAAGTAGATCTCCATCAGAATCCTGGAAAGCAAAATATAATCGTCAATATATGTATAATACCTAGGTTGGAAGAACAATATACAAATTAGATTAAAGTGTGGATTATTATTTTCTACTTTTGCAAAAACATCATAAAGTTTCGCACCAATAGCTTACGTTCTGTTCGATATATATATATCACAACTACAACAACTATGATTACCAGCTCTGTTAGATTGCTTGGTATTGACATACATAAAACCACAAATACTAAAAATGACAAAAACTCAATTCCTGAATATTGGTGTAACAGAAAAGGGACCTTTGAACTAATGGGTGAATGGATGTGAAACACTGTATGATGGAAGTCAGTGTAAGCATTTGATCGAGCCCCTGTCCCAAGAAGTTTCTCACGTTTCTTACTTCCAAGGAAAGCAACATGTTCAATCATATGTGCAATTCCTTGCTCATCGTCTTCCTCATCGATTGATCCCACGTGAACTTCCATGTGTGCTTCAAACCTAAAACTCCAACAAATGTGCTCTATTTGAGATATAAAATTATCTTATAAATAAGCTGCACATGAAACCTGGCCTTTCTATTTTCTACAAAACCATAAAGCATAAGCCAACTAGAAGTGGTCCTGTAGAGGGGCCAAACCTGTTTGGCGGAACTTTATTTGGTAAGATCAGATAGCGCAGCCCATTTTTCAGTTGTCCTCGATACAACTTTGGATGAGATGGAATTTCAGAACTTAAAAACCCCTCTAACTCTGGTTTTCCTACTCCAGGATATAATAAATCCAGATCCTGTCTCTCCAGAATACCATCTTGCCAGGCTGTACTTGCTGCGTGTGGCTCATCTGGACCCACGGTTGCGTATGGAAGATGAACATGCTTCACCTAAAAATTATATGGACCACAATAAGTAAGAAAGAAGTTGTCTTGAGAGCATGAGCAGAATGTTTCCTGTTGGAACCTCCAAAACTGCATCAAGAACTGTAAAGTGACAACGAGAGTTTCTTAAAAGTTCACTGATAATCAACATACTAGACGGTGTGAAACAGTTTAAGTTTCACAACTTATTTCACTTTGTAATTTTTTTTCCAAATTATTATTTCATGAATTCAACACACAAAGAAAGTGTCTGTGCAATTCAATCAAGATGAAC
Organism: Prunus avium; assembly: GCF_002207925.1. The sequence continues at coordinate 80,388 of NW_018921696.1, read as the reverse complement.
AGAAAGAATGCGGCTCTGAGCTGAATCATTATTGTACATTCTCAATCAGTTGCATAGATTCTGTAATTTACACTTCTAAGGTCCACACAGAGACACATTAGAGATAGTTCATGTGAATTTGTTGAAATAATGATTTATTTAATATTAATAGTTTTCAACCTGGGTAGTAATATCATATGTTATCATAAATGCACACATATTATAGACATACTGTACAAACATATCTGAAAACACCAGATAATAGTCAAACACAGGACATAAAATGCAAGATGCATCAACAGAAGGAAATTTGTTGTGCACTACTTACAGCAGCATTGTCAAGTTTAGGCTTGGACAAACAAAAAGAAGTTTTGTCATTAAAGACACTCGGTGTAGACGTCCTAAGGCGATGACGACTTCTGTTTTGGAAAAAAGAGCTAGAAATGTAGTTATACTTTCCTGGAAAAAGTGCTTCAGTCACTGGCTCTCTGAGCATGGAGATACATTGTTCCCAAGTATTAGTTTTCTTTCTATGTAAGCCTGATCTACCAGCACCAACTTCGAGCAGACGCCTTTTACCCACAAGAAAATGCCCAAAAGAAAAAGTGAATAAAAGTTATCGTTTATATCCAATGAAGAATAAAGAGAGCACTGAAAATTGTAGTTACATAATATAGAAGAACATTCACAACAACTATATATTCAGGTCCACACCACACAGTTATGAACATATAAACCGGTAGTGAGTTGCATACTAGTCAGTACATGTTATCTTCTGGATAGGTGGGTTGAACTGAAACACAACCAGTTGATTAGTTGTGTTAACAGTCAACGCCATTTCAACATGAACACGACTATGCTTGATACTAAGTTATCAGCCCCATAATATTGTGTAGGTTTCAAACTGGGTTATCGTGGTCTGTCAAAAATAGTCATCCCCAATTTCTACTCTTCATCATGTTAAACAGGGAATTAGTAATCTTGTTATCTATGCCTAATAATACCAAGGCAGTAACCTCTTTCTTGTTTCGGAATGTTTTTTTCTTTTTAAATCCTTTAACGGTGGTTCTATCAGAAACCATATTTTATTCAGCCATATTTAATGAAAACGCTTAAACTATCAATCTGATTTGATACCTATACACACAAAACCCAACTCTTCATCTTCCCTCTCCACAACCCATATATGTCTCAAAACCCTAAACTTTGGCTAATGATTTTCCTGTTCACACAATTTGATTGCAAAGTAGAACCCACTTCGCATCGTTGTTTCGGAGCCTTTTTAACAAAGTGCACATATGTATTAATTGCTTCAAACTAATATTGCTTTGGGTTTTCTTTTGTAGGTTTGATTAGCCAATTAGGGTATGGTGGCTAATCAAATTCACTTGTTCTTACATTGTCCAAGTGCATTGAGAATGGGTTGGCGATTAGTCAAGGCGGCAGGGATTAATTGGGTTATTCCTCAGTCATGATCAAATATTCTTTGTAATGTATATGTGTCTTGGTGGTGGAAGGAAGGCAACAATTTTGGGGAATTGTGATGTGTTAGCTGTCTTTCAGAGGAATTTGGTTTGCGATAAATAGAAGAATATTTGAAAACTAAAGAGGGGGTGTAGAGGAGAGTTTTTGGAAAAAACTCAGGTTTGGGGCATCCTTATGGGCTACTCTTTCTCCAGCCTTTAGGGATCTTTCATTTTCTGTAATTTATTAGATTGAGAAGCTCATGTAGGATAGCTTGTAGAATTGTATTACAATGTAAGAGGTGTTTTTGGATTTGCTTTTGAGGGCTGTATCTTTTGTTGGTGGACCTCTGGTTCACTAAGTTTTGTATTGTCTTTTTCATCTCTTTAATATAATATTGTTTCTCATAAAGAAATAAAAAATTAGCCAACCATAACTGTAATAATTTGGTTGTCTAGAACTGAACAAACTTGTCTTGCTCGACCAAACCAAAAGAAATTTGAAAATAAAAACAAAAGACTAGCTTTAGCATACTGGAATTTATCGCACTTCATATCATCATTCTTGTTCTATCATGCATATGTATACACACAGAGGGATGCCCTCTGAAAGTGCCCAGCATCTATATAAATCTTAGCAAACAACAAACACAATCTACCTCAAAAACAAATAATGTAAATGACATAACTCGTAAAGGTGGCGGTGAGGGCGGGTTTGGAGTCCCTTCAGTGAAATCAAGTGGGAAGAATCAATAAATTAAAGAGATTGAAGAATCGGCCAAATGAAACAAGATTATGTTCGACCAGACCAGGAAAAGAAAACAAAGATGATGAGGTGATGATGGTTTAGGAAGGGAAAAAAGAGTTTGAACTATGGGGATGGGTTAGAAATAGCACCTTATAAAATGGAAGGTGGGTCAACTGAAAAGAGCTAACAAAGCAAAAAAGAAAAAAAAAATAAAATTATGATGTTTTAGCAGCAAGTAGAGTAAAGATTCTGCAGTTTTTTGTCTATGTTTCACAATGTACACCAAAAATTGACAGAAACCGTGGTGAAAAGCAGATAAAAACAATGGAGGTTTCCAGTGAACTTCGCCGTTACATTTATTGCAAGTGCATGTAATTCCTTGTCCGTTTACTCAAGAGCTAGCAAGATAACAAGGACTTGGGAATAAACCCTATGAGGAAGAGAGAAAGAGCAAAGAAACCCTAAGGATAGGATTTGAAGGAAACAAGAAATTACCTGGTTGGGGAAAATAAAGATAGACGATTAATATGTACAGGGGTCAAAGGGCCACGAGCACTCCGAATACAAACCACCGAATTCACCCGCCTATTCGAATAACTGTCGTCTCTGCTTATTCTCCGCGACGGACGGATTTGTGGCACGTTTCCTACAAGAGAGCTTATGGCCGCCATGGCTCTGCGAGAGAGATATGGCCTTCGATTTTTGATTCAGTTGAGACTTGAGATAAGGGAAGGGTAGAGTTCTAACTTCTAAATTCCAATCCGCCTCCTATGGCAAGTGGCGTTACACACAAAGGGTCTGTGTGCCGCGCGCGAGGTGCGAGCGAGTGATTAAAATTGGATAACCCTCCTAATCAGTGCATGTGTGGGCTCCACAAGATATGGTGGGTGGGTGGCTAACGAAACGGGTATTTGAAGAAAAATAAAGATCAAATATCTGTCAACGGGTTTGTGAATTATAAAGGCATAAGGCCCGTATGTTCATGTTTTCAGATAATATTTTCGGAGAATAAAAATGAGAAAACGAATTTGTATTTTTAGGATTTGAGAATGTGTCTGGTAGATTAATTGGAAAATATATTCAGAAAATTAAAATAGTGAAAACGTATCTGGTAATACAATTTGAGAATAAAAGTGTAATATATATATATATCTATATTTATCTATATATATAAATCTATATATATAAAGCAAAAGGCAGAGAATGGTGAAACATTCAAAATACCAGAAAATGCCCTTGGTTAATGCAAACATTAAGAATTGAAATTATTAATTAAATGAGGATAATATGGTAAATTCACACTTTTTAATATTAAAAAAAATTAAAAGAAAAATCAAATAACGGATCCTATTTTTATGGAACACAACTACCCATTATCTTTTTTAATTCTAAAATAAATTTAAATTTATTTAAAAAAAGCCTCTCGCAGGCACGGAAGTGCATGCAGAGAGGCTAGTATATATAAAGCAAAAGGTAGAGAATGGTGAAACATTCAAAATACCAGAAAATACTCTTATTTAATACAAACATTAAGAATTGAAATTATTAATTAAGTGAGGATAATATGGTAAATTTACACTTTTTCATATTAAAAAAATTTAAAATTAAAAGAAAAATCAAATAATGGATCCTTTTTTTATAGAACACAACTACCCATTATCTTTTTTAATTCTAAAATAAATTTAATTTTTTCTTTTAAAAAGCCTCTCGCAGGCGCGGAAGCGCATGCAGAGAGGCTAGTTCTAATTAAAATGCATCATGTCATTTATGTGATCTATTTTTAAAGGCATTTTTGTTAATGTCTCATCTAAACTAGCCTCTCCACACGCGCTTCCGCGGCTACGAGTGGTTTTTATTTTTAAAATTTAAATTTATTTTAGAATTAAAAAAGATAATGGGTAGTTGTGTTCCATAGAAAAATGATCCATTATCTGATTTTTCTTTGAATTTAAAAAAATTTTAATATGAAAAAGTGTGAATTTACCATATTATCCTCATTTAATTAATAATTTCAATTCTTAATGTTTGCATTAACCAAGGGCATTTTCTGGTATTTTGAATGTTTCACCATTCTCTACCTTTTGCTTTATATATACTAGCCTCCCTGCACGCGCTTCCGCGCGTGCGAGAGGCTTTTTTTAATCACGCACGCTACGCGCGACTTCCAATGTTCCGTAAATATTTTTTTCGCAATTGTATTTATATAGATGTCTGTTTTCATAGTTTCATATTTTAATCGCGCGCGTGTGATATATCGTCGTCTTAAAAGTTTTCCTTTATCGCCCGTATTTTTATAGACATCCATCTTAGCAGTTTCTTTTTTTCTTTTATAGCATGCGAATTGTTAAGATGTACGTCTAGAAAAATTTGAGCGATAAAGGAAAACTTTTAAGACGACGATATATCACACGCGCGCGATTAAAATATGAAAATGTGAAAATAGACATCTATATAAATACAATTGCGAAAAAAAATATTTACGGAACATTGGAAGTCGCGCGTAGCGTGCGTGATTAAAAAAAGCCTCTCACACGTGCGGAAGCGCGTGCAGGGATTCTAGTATCTATATATATATATATAAAGCAAAAGGAAGAGAATAGTGAAACATTCAAAAACCCCGAAAATACCCTTTGTCAAAGAAAAAATTATAAACACACCATTTTAATTAAGAGCGGGTGAAATAGTAAAACACCACTGACTTAATAAAAAGAAAAAAGAAAAGAAAAAAAGAGTCGTGGTGTGCTACCACAAGGGAATGGTGAAGAACGATTTAACCCACGAACAACGGTTGCCTAGAAAAGAAGAAGAACTGAAGAACGCGGAGACAAATTAAAAAACAAATTGAAAAACCAACTCAAATCCGCTGCAGTTCATGTCCTGGTTCGATCCAGGCGTTTGCGAATAGAGCAGACTTTGTTGGGAGAGGATTAAAATAATTGTTTATTCTATGTTTTCATTACACCACTTAAGTGATATATCTGTTTGGATGCTTAGTCTGGCTTTATTTTGTTTTTTTGTTTTTTGGTTCATGGTTTTATTCCTTCTGAATACAGAATCATATGTTTGGGTTTGGGGTACAAAATCGTGATGTCTAATTAATTCACCAATCCTCTTTGGTACTTCTCTTTCTCATGATTTTGTGCATTTTGTGACATTTGACATTTAATAGAATCAATAAAAAAAAGCTTTTGATTATCTTTTAATTATACATATATTTCTCTGCCTTCTCTCCAGTTTTTAGTTCTTTTGGTTTGGTTTTTTTATAACGCTTTGGTTTGATGCCTTCTTTTTATCCCTCTTTTTGGTTTTCTTTTATTTCTCAGGGGATCCATTTGCTACAGGAATTAAAATAGAGTCGGAGGGAGGAAAAGGGAGGAAAGGTTTTTCTGTTTTATTTTTTCATTATACTTCAAGTTTTCTTTTGCTACTGGCTTCATGAATCATCAAACCCACGATAATTGTTGTGCAGGAGTTATTGTTCTCTCATCGTTGTTGTAGATAGATCGGCTGCACGTGTGGGTCTTCAACTTCTTGAGGTTTATCAGCCTTGAAATTTAGTAATATTCATAAAAAATTCTGTATTGTATTAAATGTTGTTTGTTTCCTAACAACAATGGGATCAAAGAATTTGTTTGACTACAACAGTTGAAATGATAATGTGTTCTTTGCTGAGAAACAAAAGGAAGAAAATGAAACAAAAATAGTAAAAGAAAAAAAAAAGGAGAAATTTTTTTAACACTGTAAATTTGGTATATTTCCAATCCAGAGGTTTAACCACCAATACAACACATAGGCTTCAAGACCACTTGCGACACCCGTTCCTCTCTAAATGATCTTTCACTTTTTCATTTTCAAAAGTTTTCCTTTATCGCCCGTATTTTTATAGACATCCATCTTAGCAGTTTCTTTTTTTCTTTTATAGCATGTGAACTGTTAAGATGGACGTCTAGAAAATAGCGAATAATAGCCCATACTCGCTAACTAATGCTAACTATGTTTACACTGCGCTATTATTCACTATTACCCACGGCTGCGCAAATTGGCCAAATAATAGCGCAGTGTGGCGCAGTGTGGCCAAATAATCGATTGCGCTACACTGCGCTATTATTTGGCCAATCGACGCATGTGAACTGTTAGAATATGGGCCACACTGCGCTATTATTTGGCCAATCTGCGCTAACTGACGAGTGTGCGACGCAGTGTGACGAGTATGGGCCACACTGCGTCGACCACAAACTAATACTCGTCACTTGCGCCACACTGCGCTATTATCGAGCCAGTAAACTTGCTAATAATAGCCCGAGTGACTAAGCCACATACTCGGCCATATGCTTATAGCCGAGTAAAATAATAGCGCAGTGTAAACTGTCATATGCTCATATCTAAGAAAAGAAACTGCTAGCGCAGTATGCGCCACACTGCGCTATTATTTGGCCACATGCTAACTGACGAGTATCGCCCACTATTCTCCATCCCGATTGCCCATATTTTTCTAGACATCCATCTTAATAGTTCACATGCTATGAAAGAAAAAAAGAAACTGCTAAGACGGATGTCTAGAAAAATACGGGCGATAAAGGAAAATTTTTAAGAAGACGATTTATCACATGTGCGCGATTAAAATATGAAACTGTTGAAACGGACATCTATATAAATACAATTGCGAAAAAATATTTACGAAACTTTGTAAGTCGCGCGTAGCGCGCGTGATTAAAAAAAAGCCTCTCACACACGTGGAAGCGTGTGCAGAGAGGCTAGTATATATAAAAATACAGAGTATTTTATAAGTAGTATAGCTGCGCGGCTATACTCTTTGCATGGATACTATTATCTTTTTTCCCCAATTTTTGTTTATCGATAGCTTAGAGCATTTTCCATTACTGTTAGGCCTTTACACGAGTCTCTATTGTACCCTTTTGAGTTTTTACTTTTCCAAAGTTATTAGCCGTATAAATTTTTTAGCATTTCTATGTTTAATACTCGTATTTTACACGTACGTATGTATTTTTCATGTTTAATAGACTTGATTTTTTACAAAATTTTCAATAATACACATAAAATTCACTTATTATACACCCCATTTTCATATACTATTGAATAAAAATAATATATATTCAAAAATTTAAATCTATAAAGTATATATATCGAAACTAGCAAATTAGTATCTATAAAGTATAAACTAATGCAAATACAATGTTTTTTTTAAAAAATAAATCGTATAGCCGGCTATACTATGGTTTTTTAATTATTAAAAACTAGTATAGCCGGGCGGCTATGCGTTCCTCTTTTTTTTTTTTAACAAATAGTATAGCCACGCCGCTATACACGGGATTTTTAAAAAAATAGTATAGCCGAACGGCTTTACTATGGTCTTTTTTATTTTTTATTTTTTTATAAATAGTATAGCCGCACGGCCCTTGTCTAAACCCTAAAACATAACTCCATCGTCATCCTCGTTTCTATCTCTCTCGCCTCATAGCACCATCGTCATCCTCGTTTCTCTCTCTCTCTCTCTCTCTCTCTCTCTCTCCAGTGCCTGCCTAGACCGCCTAGACCGCCTAGACCACCTACCCTGCCTAGCCCCCCGCCTAGGCCGCCTAGCTCCCGCCTAGCCCCCGCCTAGGCCGCCTAGCGCCCGCCTAGGCCGCCTAGCGCCCGCCTAGGCCATTTATTCAACTCCATTCAATGCTTTTTATGAAATAGCCTTTCAGGTGACCCTAATTGCTCAAGGGGATGTCCTATTGTAATGATGGTATGCAAAACTCTTGGGGCAGTAGCCCTCACTCCTCTACTAACAAAGATATTGGCAGGGACTTACGTCTGTGGATGCCGCCAAACTGTCAATGAGCACCATGCAGGTTAAGTCACCTTGAACCTGTTCTGCTTCAAACAACCAATCTTTGTCCTCGACAGAGTGTAATATTTGAGGGGTTTCTTGTATACCATTTCAGTTTTGTGCTATCCTGTACGCATTCCTTGGTTTGCAAGATAGCATCCTTGGCGCTGCTGCAAACATCCAAGAGTCTGAGAGAGCCATCTAATAGCTCATTAGTCCATTTCTTGTTCTGCTCTTTGGCCAAGGCTTGCTGCGTGAGAGGCAACAGAAGCAACTTATCAACACAATCATGCAAGTCTTGGAGGCCACTTAGTTTGTGGCATATTGATGATGAAGATGTGGAGGCGGCCTCAGAAGACCTCAGTCTACACAAATGTTCGTCAACTTCTTGAACGATCGGGTGTGGCATTGAAGGGAAGCTGTTAGAGCGAGTGTGGAAAGCCATTTCTTCTTTGTGTGTTGTGAGAAGATAGAACAGAAGACTTAGAAACTTTTGATTGATGTACAATTCAGAGTGCTTAATATATAGTGTTGATTGAAGAGGGGGACATGGAATCTCATCCACTTCAATCATCAGTGAGAGGTAACATGATTTTGATTTGGATCTATATGTTCCCTAGGCAATGTTTATGTAGTGTCCCTTCCCACCCCATCATTCCAACTCATGAATTGATTAATTTAGCACATTAAAATGCTACAACCATTTAATTAATCATAATTAATATACGATCCCACGAGTGGCGTTGACGTCCCTGTTTACACAAATACGTGGAGAGGCAAAAACCATTTAACTGAATTATGCTGATCAACGCATATGATTAGTTTAATTCATCTTGTTTGCAGGTCCTTCATTCACATGATTGTTTGCCAAGGAGGAGGCATGATCTGCAAATATGCAATATTCTGCATTAAAATGTCACCGTCTATTGTGTTTCTATAATGTTGAAAAAGGGTGAGTTGCTGGTTAATTAGCAAACAGAAAGAAAAGCAGCACAATTTTCATTATAATCAGAAGGTTGTGAGATCTGAGTATGCCATGTTTATGTTTACTTTAATTTGTGTTTACTGTTTCCTGGGAGAAAATTGTTTATGTCAATGTTTGAACTGATGTTACTATTTTTCACCAACCAGTGTTACCAAGAACAAGGTCTTGAGGATCCTCTAGCATCCACAAGAATCGTTGTAAACAAAATAAGCAACACTACAAACTTTCTTTTAGTCTCCTTTGAATGTGAAGTGTTTATTATTGGTTATCTTCCTTGAGAGAAATAGAATCTTCAACACTCAACTCCCTAAATCGCCACTTAAAAGTATAGACGAAATTCTGAGCTTATTCAAGATCTGATCTTAAGAGGCAAAGCGAGTGCAACTTGTCCCACATTGCTTGGTTCATATCACACACTACGCTTTATAAACCCTGCACGAGGTGTTTGTACCGCCGAGCTCTGTAACGCAAGCTTGTAACCCGAGTGGGGGCTTTCAGGTGCTGGAACATTGGCTAAGTATTAG
>NW_018921696.1:43808-70336 GCF_002207925.1 Prunus avium | reverse complement strand
AAAAACAGTATAGCCGAACGGCTTTACTGGGGTCTTTTTTATTTTTTATTTTTTATAAATAGTATAGCCGCACGGCCCTTGTCTAAACCCTAAACATAACTCCATCGTCATCCTCGTTTCTCTCTCTCTCTTTCTCTCTCTCTCCAGCGCCTGCCTAGACCACCTAGACCGCCGAGCCCTGCCTAGCGCCCGCCTAGCCCCGCCTAGCCCCCGCCTAGCGCCCGCCTAGGCCATTTATTCAACTCCATTCAATGCTTTTTATGAAATAGCCTTTCAGGTGACCATAATTGCTCAAGGGGATGAGAAACTAGATCCCTTTAGATTTACCATATCCTTGTGGATTGCCTTCTTCACCATCTTCCTTGAGGTCAAGTATTTCCTGACCTGGTGAGTGCTCTAGATTCACCTCCTCGCGTTCTTCGCATGATTGGTTGAAGGTCCTGTACGCATTCCTTGGTTTGCAACAGGGCATCCTTGGTATTGCTACAAACATCCAAGAGCCTGAGAGAACCATCTAATAGCTCATTAGTCGATTTCTCATTCTATTCTTGGGCCAAGCCTTTTTGAGTGAGGGGCAACTGAAGCAACCTATCAACAGAGCCATGCAAGTCTTGGAGGCCACTTAGTTCGTGGCTGATTGATGAGGAGGATGTGGAGGTGGCCTCAGAAGATCTCAATCTACACAAATGTTCATCAACTTCTTGAACGATCGGGTGTGGCCTTGAAGGGAAGCTGTTAGAGCGAGTGTGGAAAGCCATTTCTTCTTTGTGTGTTGTGAGAAGAAACTGTTCTGTAATAAAATGGAGAATGTAAGACAGTGTCATGTATTGATTTTCATGTACAAAATTGAAAAGCTAATATCTAATGGTTTAAGATGTTGAGAAGAAAGACTCTGGTTTTGATGAGTTGCCTAAATAAGCACTCAAGTTGTTCTTCATGATCTTGAACGCATGACTCCAGATTGTCAAGATGGCTTTGGGGATGAGATTTGCTTCTCTTGTGTCCAATAAGTGATTTCAATGCAGCATCCACCTTTGAAAACTCATACTTTTGTTTCTTCCTCACAAGCTACTGTTTTTGACTGCATCATCTTGGAGACCAATGACCAGCTGCTTGGCTGTGATTTTGGCCCTGAGATGAAGGAAAGAAGGGATACAAACACCGCGAAAGTGACTGCTTCAACATCTCTCAACTTGCTAACAATGGAAATAGTCTCATTGATCCCATGAGATTTCCCATAGCCTTGTGGATTGCCTTCTTCACCATCTTCCTTGAGGTCAAGTATTTCCTGACCTGGTGAGTGCTCTAGATTCACCTCCTCGCGTTCTTCGCATGATTGGTTGAAGGTCCTGTACGCATTCCTTGGTTTGCAACAGGGCATCCTTGGCACGTTACAAACATCCAATAGCCTGAGAGAGCCATCTAATAGCTCATTATTTTCTATTTTTCATTCTGCTCTTGTGCCAAGGCTTGTTGAGTGAGGGGCAACTGAAGCAACCTATCAACAGAGCCATGCAAGTCTTGGAGGCCACTTAGTTCGTGGCTAATTGATGAGGAGGATGTGGAGGTGGCCTCAGAAGATCTCAATCTACACAAATGTTCATCAACTTCTTGAACGATCGGGTGTGGCCTTGAGTTGAAGCTGTTGGAGCGAGTGTGGCAAGCCATTTCTTCTTGTTGTGTATTTTGAGAAGATAGAATAGAAGACCTTGAAAGAAGTGGTTAATGTAATATCTTTTCCATTGTGTTTGCTTAATATATAGTGTTGGTTGAGGAGGGGGACATGGAATCTCATCCTCTTCAATCATATCAGTGAGATGGACATGATTTGAATTGGATCCCAACTCATGAACTCATTACTTTAGCTCATAACTAACATATTGGAAAGAGATCAATAAACTAAAATGCTTAACCGTAATGCATATAAACTCAATTATATGCTGATCAAGTTCATATTATTTTTCAGGTCCTTGGCATGATTATTAAGCAAGTAGCAGGCAAGATTTGCAGTCTGTATTTTTCAATGATCATGTGCAATTGCGTTATGCTTCCATGATGTTGAAAAATGGTTCGTAGCTAGCAGACTTTATGAATTGGACTGCTCCCCAAACATTTTATTTCGAATTAATAAGCAAAGCAAAAGTGGATTGGCTGCCTACTGGAGAGATTGACAGAAGTAAATGTATAGGTTTTGAATTAAATCTGTATAGGTTATGGAAAATCGCAAAAAACTAAAAAAGGTGGCGGTCAGGTGAAGAGCGAACCTAGGCCTAGCGTGATCGACAGCTGCTCTGATAAGCCACCATGGTTGCCACTGTAGAGTAGCCCACGAGCAACCGTGCCGAGAGCACTGTGCCATAGGTTGTCCATGTCTTACACTAAGTTCCAAATTCCACCTTTAAAGCCCCCATGTTTGGTCACAAGCTCACATTATTAAGCTCGGCAAACAAAGTTTTAGGAGTTAACAATATTAAGTGCATAACACTTATTATATTTTTCCCATGTGGGATATGTAGTTTTTTCAAGAGAGGAGAGGAAAAAGAATAGAACTATGTTACGAGCAGTTCGATAATTTTCTTGCATAGAATTAAAGGCCTTCGGAGAATTTATTGTGTATGCTTCGTACAAGTATATATACATCACAACCGTATGGCCGAGTTTAGACATCAAATACTCCTTTGAATGAGCATAGGGAGACCTCTAGGAGCTCCTAAATATGAGGAGATAGAAAAGACTCCTAGTGGCTCCCTATAATTTAATGCTGCTTTATTTAATGAGTATTTCAAACCTTTAATTAATGTTAATATTATTTTTTAATAGAGATGGACCAATTAAAAAAGAGTTATAGCATTTATGACTTCCTAAGTTTAAATTTTATAGAGAGCTCTTAAAATAACTTTTTTTTTATTTATTTATGTTTTTAGCTAAAATTTAACTAAAAAATAGAGAGCATGATTGTGGATGCTCTTAGACATTAGTTGTTGATTATTCATCTACCTAGAGATATTTGATTTGCTTGCAAAAATCCCACGTGATCTCAATCATAATTTCAGAAACTCCTTTGAATTTTTTGAGATTATCCCACGTGAGGATGAAACTTTTGCATTAATAGTTTAAATATTCTTGGCCTCTACAAATTTGTTTCGGGTCAAACATTGACTTTCTAAAAAAAATTATTTTTTCCTTTTTTGTGTAATTTTTCTTAATCTTGGTATCTATCTGTTAGGAAGATGTTCTCTGAATTAACTTTAATTGACGCCATGGATAGCATGATAATAATTGGAATATTTACAAAGCAGATTGGGCATGAATTTGATATCTGATAGATGATGTATTTGCATGCAAGGTATGTTTTGTTATGTTCAAAATCGAAAAGCTAATACATATAAAAACGAAAAAAAAAAAATAGAGGAATTGGGTTGGCATCGTGGGTTGTGGGAGGAGGGAGGTAAAAAGGTGGTGGTCATTGGTCAAGTCACGAGCGGGTCTCAGTCGGCCCAGAGTGAGATCAGATGCCGTTATGTCTGCCACAGTTGCTCTGATAAGTCAACTGCCTTTCCACAATGCTGCCAACCAGCCAACTGAGATTAGCCGTCAACTTGGGAGCATCTTTGTAGAAGCCTACTATAACCATAGGGGAAACACTGGCACTGGACCCGACTCTCCTAGCACGATATTGTCCGCTTTGGGCCCCCCCTCTCTGGCCCTCACAGTTTTGTTTCTGGGAACTCACGAGCAACTTCCTAGTGGGTCACCCATCCTGGGATTGCTCTGGCCCCCAATTCACTTAACTTCGGAGTTTCTATGAATCCGAAGCCAGTGAGCTCCCAAAAGGCCTCGTGCTAGGAAGAGAAGTGCCCACACATTTAAGCACTTCACCTTTCCCTCCCCGAGTGATGTGGGATTGCTCACCGTTCTTATTTCCCCAAGACACGGGTCTTACAATCCACCCCCCTTGGGGCCCAGCGTCCCCACTGGCACACTTCCGGTCGGGGTCCGGCTCTGATACCATTTGTCACGACCCGACTCCCCTAGTACGATATTGTCCGCTTTGGGCCCCCCTCTCTGGCCCTCACGGTTTTGTTTCTGGGAACTCATGAGCAACTTCCCAGTGGGTCACCCATCCTGGGATTGCTCTGGCCCCCAACTCACTTAACTTCGGAGTTCCTATGAATCCGAAGTCAGTGAGCTCCCAAAAGGGAGAAATTTTTAAATGTTCCAGGTATTATTATCCAACCTACTGCATTTCTTCTTATGACATGTGGCGGACTGCATTGGACATATTCCATATGTCTTCCGTCTATTGGATGGTACACCAACCACGTGGTGTACCGGGAACACTAAAAAATTACTCCCCAAAAGGCCTCGTGCTAAGAAGAGAAGTGCCCACACATTTAAGCACTTCACCTTTCCCTCCTCGAGCGATGTGGGATTGCTCACCGTTCTTGTTTCCCCAAGACACGGGTCTTACATAATGTCCCCACATTGGGTCACAAGCCTGCGTTACTAGGCTCGACAATCAAAATTTTAGGAGTTAACAATATTAAGTAGTTAACAAGGGTTATGCTTTTTCAATGTGGGATTACTGTTTTTTAAAGATAGAAGGAGAAAAGGACTCTATATTAATTACAAAACAATCTTCCTTCCGCATTGGTTAAAAGGATGATTATACCAAGGGGAACACGCCAAATTGTATCCTGTTTGTCCTTCCAACAGAAGGAAGCCCTAGCCTTAAGGTTCATCCAAAGGTCCAAAATTTCTTTTGGTATTATGTTTTCTACTGAAAGTTGTTGATTATTTATGAGTAGTTGTATGTGACTTTGGACACCAATGACCAGCTGCTTGTTGTCTGTGACTTTGGCCCGGAGATGAAGGACGGAAGTGATTCAAACACTGGAAGAGTGACTGCTTCTACTTTCTCTCAACTTGCTAACAATGGCAATGGTCTCATGATCCTAGTTGAGGGAAGATAATAACGTTGATCTGTTTTCACCATCTTCCTCGACGTCAAGTATTTGTTAATCTCACTTGTGAGTCCAGTGTCACCTCCCTCCCCACCTTCTTTGTGGAATTGATTGAAGTTCTTTTACACATTCCTTGACAATGCTGCAAACATCCAAGAGCCTAGGTAAGTTATCTAATAGCTCATTATTCAATTTCTAATTAATTATGGGCCAAGTCTTGTTAAGTGAGGGGCAACTGAAGCAACCTATCAATACAATCATGCAAGTCTTGGAGGCCACTTAATTTGTGGCTCTGATTGATGAGGAGGATGTGGAGGTGGCCTCAGAAGGATTTCAATCTACACAAATGTTCATCGACTTCTTGAACAGGTGTGGCCTTGAGGGGAAGCTGTTGGAGCGGATGTGGAAAGCCATTTCTTCTTGTTGTGTCTTGTGAGAAGATAGAATATAAGACCTTGAAGAAGTTGTGGCTAATGTTCTTTTCCATATGTGTCTGCTTAATATATAAGCAGAGGATGTAACATGATTTGAATTTGATATCAGAGGATGTATTTGTATACAAGTAGGATGTTGAAGAGGGAGACTTTTGTTTTGATCAATTTGCCCAAATAAATAGGCATTCAACTCCTTCCTCCCGATCTTGAATTAATGGATGGCACTAGCTTGATGTTACACAAATTGAATTTTAATGCCATAAAAAAAAGAAAAAGAAAAGTAAGTTAAATAAATAAAAATGATTAAAATTCAAGTTAAAAATAAAACTTGTAAAAAGGTGGCGGTCAGGTCAAGAATGGACCACCTAGGCTTGGCCCAGTAAGTTCGTAGTGGGCGGGCTTAGCTGCTCTCATGGGCACTGGGCCGTAGGTTTTCTACGTGGTAAGACCAATTTCACATTCCACCTTTAATGCCCCCACATTGGGTCACAAGCCCATGTTGCTCGGCAATCGAAAGTTTAGGAGTTAACAATATTAAGTACTTCACAAGTATTATACTTCTTCAATGTGGGATTTACTGTTTTTTTCAGGAGAGAAATCTTTTTTAGTGTTTCTACTATCTTTATTCTCAATATTAAAAAAAGGTAAAATTCAAATCCCGTTGTCTACACAAGGATACCCATTGATTAAAAAAAATTGATGATATTGTAGCAAGCAAGATCATATCGTAATTAAGCTCAAACCCTTATTTAGGCAAAATAGCATGATAATTGCAGGAATTCAGGATTAGTAATAGTTAACCATATAGGCACCAAAATTGACTGAGATTTTTTTTTTTTTTTTGGAAACACAAGGGTGATAGTGTTAAATTGACTGATATTTTGAACAAGAACAAGAGAGTACGCAGTAGCAATTTAAGCGAAGGAGTCTATCCCAAGGTCCAAAATTTCTCCAAGTACGCAACACAACCGTATTGCCATCTATAGACATCCCTCTTGGTCTTATGTTTACTGCTCAAGGCGTGTGAGACATCCCTCTTGTGTCTTGTGAGAAGATAGAAGACCTTTATGTGTTTGCTTTCCATATGTATGATGTATCTGCATAATCCATATGCATGTTCCCTAGGCGATGTTTGTGCAATGTCCCTTCCTACATTAGCATAACAACTCGTGAACTAATTAATTTATCTTATAAACTTTCATATAGTATTTTATTACAGTGTTACAATCATTCAATCATAATTCACGTATATGTTTACTCATAGATGGAGAGGCTATTTGTTTTGCATCAACTTGTCAAAATAAAGTATGAACTTATTATAGAGTTCAGTTTTTTAAAGTCTAGCAGAAAAGCGGCAGGCATATGTTAACTGTTTAAAGCATGTGAGGATCCAGTCCTCCTTTGAATGTAATCAACTGGTGATTATTGATTATCTTCCTGGTGACAATCGGAATCTTGACAGCCTTGACATTTGATATAATTTTGTGACATCTATCATACATTTTTATAACTCCTGTGTGAACTTACCTCTTAGCCTTGTGTAGGCTTGGGAAATTACAGCTAGTTCTTTTCATCTTGTAATTGTTGAAGTGAGTCTCCTAATTAATCAAGGAGATTTATTTCCTTGATTAATTAAGCGATTTACTTTCCTATTTTATATAGTTGTCAAATCATTGTATAATTAGGAGATATTTTCCTAATCATTTACTGTATCTAATTCCTTGTAAAGCACTTATGTAAACTCTTATATATACCTTCTTATGGAGAAGAATAAAATGCAACCTAACATATTCAAAACCATATTCATATTTTAGCAGTAATTAGAGAATAAAGAAGTTTTTTTCTGAATAATTTCCAAGACTAATGGTAGAAGGCTAGCTTCAGTACTTGCTGGAATTCATCATCAGTATTAATTAACCATCTGAGCTTCGAAAAGGAATGCTTTTGAAGTACGAAAGGAGAAGTGGCAATTCATAGAGAAAAGTATATCATTATGTATATGAATTCGGTATCAGAGTCTGTATACACATATATGTTTTTCATTTACAAAATCAAAAAAAGCTAATTTCTAGTGGTTTAGGATGTTGAGAGAGCCATCTGGTAGCTCATCATTAGCCCATTTGTCATTCTCCTCTTTTGCTAAGGCTTGCTGAGTGAGGGGCAACTGAAGCAACCTATCAACACAATCATGTAAGTCTTGGAGACCACTTAGTTTGTGGGTTATTGAACATGAAGATGTGGAGGTGGCCTAAGAAGATCTCAATCTGCACAAGAGTTCATCAACTTCTTGAAGGACCGGGTGTGGCCTAGTGGAAAAACCATGCAATTAATACCTACCGATTAATTTATCAAATTGGAGACCAGTGACCATCCACTTTGCTTTGATTGTGTCTTCGGACCCGAGATAAAAGAGAACATCGATTTAAATACAGTCCGAGTAACTGCTTCCCCCTCTTTCAGCATGCTAACCATTGCCACAGCCTCAATCTCTTTATTGGAGGGAGAAACACCCTTCAAATTTCCTAAGGCCTTCTGAATCGCCTTTTTCATCATCTTCCTGGTTGCCAAGAATTTCTTAACCTATCTCAACAATGTCCACGTCGTGTTCCCTATATCCCCCAACTGTCGAACTCATCACCCATTTCTTTTAACATTTGTTATGCAGTGCACTAGTGGCATTGACTTTCTTTGATACAAGAAATGTTTGTCACCATAATTTCTCACATTCTGCCTTTTTTGTATATTGAATTTTGGGTGAATGCCCAGCTAATTGAGTTGATGAATGATTGCTAAGTTCAGCTCATCTTACGGATCGTCTTTCTCATTGTTGTCGAAATGGAAACCAATAGCACCTCCCAGACCTCCATATCAAGTTTGTTTGGCCAAACACACATGGTGCGTTGTATGATAAAGCAACATGCATTTCATCTAGGAAAAAAGAACATGAAAATGCATTTCATCTATAAGAGCAATAAGAGCCTAGGCGTTTCTTTTTATTATTATTGTTTATAATTATTTTTATTATAAATTTATACCAAAATCATGCAAAATAAAATGATATATAAATTAAGGGGACTGATTTTCCCACTCCATTTTTATCCACTTACACTCCATTTTTTTTAAACAAAAAGGAGTGTATGTGGATAAAAGGGGAGTGGGAAAATCATTTACCTAAATTAAAGGCCTAAATTAGAAAGTACCATAATTGATATAAAACATGGGGAAAAAGTTAAGCATAAAGCATATTAGTTAAAAATAGGGAGTATTAAACATACTATATTTTATTTTGTGGGCCAGTGTATTCTCTGAGAATGTTGTCCGTCTCAAAGCTTCAATGGTTGCTGTAACATTGCCGGCTGATCTGTCTCTAATGGCTCATGCTAAGACAATGTTATCTGGAGAAGTTGGGGTGGTTATTCTTTCTGTGCTGTTAGTACATATTGCTGGTTTCTTTGTGCGGTAAGTTGCCTTTAACTGTTGATGACTTTAATTGTTAAGTGTGTTGCTGTGGAAAAAGCTCAAGGTAATGTATACATTTTTTTCAGTATGTAAAGATTCAGCAGAAACAGCAATATGTATAGGCATCTTTCGAATGTTTCACCATTCTCTGCCTTTTGCTTTATATATATAGATATAGATTAAAATTTTAAAAATTTTTAAAAAAAAGCATAACTTTAATAAAATGCATTATGTAATTAATGTATGAGTTTAAGAAAAAAAATCATTATTTCTTTGATATATATAACGATGATATTTTAACTTTAAAAAAAAAATCATTTCTGAACTATCAATTAGAGATCATTCCACGTGCTGTGGAAAAAACATATATAGCAAAAGTAACTCAGTTTCAAAGCACCCTAGAAACTCACGTATACACAAAAAAAGTAATATTAATATTATTTATATTTATAATAATGAAAGAGAGAAAAAAATTGTAGACATCAGCTTTCCATCTCTGGTTCTCTGGTTCTCTCTCTCTATCATCCCCCTTTGAAGTTACAGATCTCCATCCCTGTCAAAGTTACAAATTTAGCTTCCATGGAGCATAGAAATGAAATTAATTATAGAAGAAAGACTTGATATGATTGTGGGTTTCCTCTTCACGGTGGCAACAACGATTTGTCTCAGCCAACCCTAGCTCACGGTACAGGCTGATATTGTTAAACAAGTTCAGTTTTTTCATTTACGTTTTTGCAGATCCATTGTGTCCCTTTGAATCCTCAATCTCTAATTTGAATTGTCATATTTTTTAACATCAATTTGACCACTCATAGCCTTTGTTTTAGCCAACCTTAGCTCATGGTACAGACTGGTATTGTTGAACAAGTTTAGTTTTTTCATTTACGTTTTTGCAAATCCTTTGTGTCCCCATGAATCCTCAATCTCTAATTTGAATTCTCATACCTTTTAACATCAATTTGACGACTCCAAGCCTTTGTCTCAGCCAACCCTAGCAAAGGAAACAAACTGGTATTGTTGAACAAGTTCAGTTTTTTCATTTACGTTTTTGCAGATACTTTGTGTTCCCCTGAATCCTCAATTTCTAATTTGAATTCTCACATTTTTTAACATCAATTTGACCACTCCTAGCCTTTGTCTCAACCAACCCTAGCTCGCGGTACAAACAGGTATTGTTGAACAAGTTCAGTTTTATTTATTTATGTTATTACAGATCTTTTGTCTCCCCTTGAATCCTCAATCTCTAATTTGAATTATCATATTTTTTTAACATCAATTTGACCACTCCTAGCCTTTGTTTAAGCCAACCCTAGCTCACGGTACACACAGGTATTGTTAAATAAGTTGATTTTTTTTCATTTACGTTATTGCAGATCTTTTGTGTCCCCTTGAATCCTCAATCTCTAATTTGAATTCTCAAATTTTTTAACATCTATTTGACCACTCCTAGCCTTTGTTTCAGCCAACCCTAGCACATGGTACACTCTGGTATTGGTGAACAAGTTCATTTTTTTTCATTTACGTTATTGTAGATGTTTTGTGTCCCCTTGAATCCTTAATCTCTAATTTGAATTCTCATATTTTTTAACATCAATTTGACCACTCCTAGCCCTTGTTTCAGCCAACCCTAGCTCACAGTATAAATTGGTATTGTTGAACAAGTTTAGTTTTTTTCATTTACGTTATTGTAGATCTTTTTGTCCCCTTGAATCCCCAATCTCAAATTTGAAATCTCATATTTTCTAACATCAATTTGACCACTCATAGCCTCTGTTTCAGCCAACCCTAGCTCACGGTATAGATTGGTATTGTTGAACAAGTTCAGTTTTTTTCATTTACGTTATTACAGATCTTTTGTGTCCCCACGAATCCTCAATCTCAAATTTGAATTCTTACATGTTTTAACATCAATTTGACCACTCCTAGCCTTTGTTTTAGCCAACCCTAGCTCACGGTATAGACTGGTATTGTTGAACAAGTTCAGTTTTTTTCATTAACGTTATCGCAGATCTTTTTGTCTGCCGCGCAAATCTCACGGCCTGGAGTTCCGGGCCGAGGGGATGTGTGTTAACACGGGGTTTCCTGTTTTTGGGTGTGGTGCGGTTGTGCGCGGGCGTGCCAGCACGGTTTACCGTGTGTTGATGTTTCAATGAGTGTTGGATGGATGAATGGTGCGCCTGTTTGATCTGTCTTCCTAGTCAAACGATTGTAGCCGAGAGAGGAACTGGTCTCGGCTGTTAGGTTCACGGCCTGAACTACAAGGCCGTCGAGTGATGGTGCTGGTGGTGGATTTTGGGCGGTGTTCCGGCGCGCTGCTCAGGGAGCGACGGTCGTGTGATATATGGGGTGAGTGATCGAACAACAAGGATGGTGCTCCGGCGCCTTGAAAATCAAGGGTCGTGTGATATATTGATGAATGGATTCTGCTTACAACCTAACACTACTCCTAGGAAAGCAAGTAAAGATATTGAAAGTGCACTACAGGAAAAAATAAGTTGCTCCGTGGGAGGCTTGTTTTGGTGTATTAGCGCAAGTGGGTGTCCAATCGACATTTGGGATCGTGAAGTATGGTGGTGAGACTCCAGAAATCCCGGTGAATCTCGGCCGCCGCTCTCAATCGTGGGTTCTGAACCTCTGGCCGTGGAGACGCATTTATGGCATGGATAGCTGGTGAACCAACATCTCAAGCTGTCAGAATGCTTGTGAGAATGTCCACGTCTAATCACTCTGATCTTCATCACCAAATCCTGACTTCAGTCACTTCCCACCTTTCCTCATGCATTAAATGCTACTTTGTGGCCAATGGGTTCGCTGCATTAAACAGGCACTACTTCATTAAATGAGGCCTGGGACCCTATTGTCACGTGATGATTTGCCTTTAATGCCTTGGCCGCAATTTTGTTCGGCCTCGGCCTCGGCCTACGCATGAGGCCGAGATGATCATGCCTTAGCATTTCTTCTTTTATTTTTAAGGAAGGCGAAATGCCCTGGCGAGACGCTGCGTTTCAGCCTCTGCGAACAAGTGCCAGGGCCGAGAGAAAGGGCTCCTTCGGCCAGCTCATGGCCGTGATTTATCAGGCACAAACACTTTTGTGTCCACTTGAATCCTCAATCTCTAATTTGAATTCTCATATTTTTTGACATCTATTTGACCACTCCTTGCCTTTGTCTCAGCCAACCCTAGCATAAGGTACATACATGTATTGTTGAACAGGTTCAGTTTTTTCATTTACATTTTTGCAGTTCCTTTGTGTGCCTATGGATCCTTAATCTCTAATTTGAATTCTAATATTTTTTAACGTCAATTTGACCACTCTTAGCCTTTATTTCAGCCAAACCTAGCTCACGGTACACTCTAGTATTGTTGAACAAGTTCATTTTTTTTCATTTACGTTATTGTAGATGTTTTGTGTCCCCTTGAATCCTCAATCTCTAATTTGAATTCTTATAATTTTAACATCAATTTGACCACTCCTAGCCTTTGTTTCAGCCACCCGTGCTCACGGTACAGATTGGTATTGTTGAACAAGTTCAGTTTTTTTCATTTCTGTTATTGCAGATCTTTTTGTCCCTTTGAATTCCCAATCTCTAATTTGAATTCTCATATTTTCTAACATCAATTTGACCACTCCTAGCCTTTGTTTTAGCCAATCCTAGCTCACGGTATAGACTGGTATTGTTGAACAAGTTCAGTTTTTTCCATTTACGTTATCGTAGATCTTTTGTGTCCACTTGAATCCTCAATCTCTAATTTGAATTCTCAGATTTTTTGACATGTATTTGACCACTCCTTGCCTTTGTCTCAGCCAACCCTAGCACAAGGTACAGACAGGTATTGTTGAACAGGTTCAGTTTTTTCATTTACATTTTGGTAGTTCCTTTGTGTGTCTATGAATCCTCAATCTCTAATTTGAATTCTCAAATTTTTTAACGTCAATTTGACCAGTCCTAGCCTTTGTTTCAGCCAATCCTAGCTCACGGTACACTCTGGTATTGTTGCACAAGTTCAGTTTTTTTCATTTACGTTATTACAGATCTTTTGTGTTCCCATGTGTCACATCCCGGGATCGGCTCCGCCATTAGCACGATATTGTCTGCTTTGGGCCCACCACCCTGCCCTCACGGTTTTGTTTCTGGGAGCTCACGAATAACTTCCCAGTGGGTCACCCATCCTGGGATTGCTCTGGCCCCCAACTCGCTCAACTTCGGAGTTCCCATGACTCCGAAACCAGTGAGCACTCAAAAGGGCTCGTGCTAGATGGATGCGGGCATGTACATATAAGGCACATCAACCCCCTCTACGTTGGTCGATGTGGGATCTTACAATCCACCACCCTTAGAGCATCTCCAACCGATATGTCAAAAGTGCCATATAGACATTTAACGGCTAGAAATAACATCTCACCTCACTCCAACCGAATTGTCAAAGCTGATGTGGAATGAAGGCTGGAGGTTCAGCTGTTATTTTTGACATCCCAAAAGTAAGATGTCAAATGAATATTTTATTATTTTTTTAACACAGCTGGTTGTTACTTTCATTTATTATTTTCCTTTTTTATTATTTTCTTCTTTATCTTGAATGATTTGACTGTTACAATAATTATTTATTTGACATATCGAGTGGAGTGTAAAACTGTGTAAATGTCAAATTGCTACATCAGCCATCAAATTTAAATTTGATATTTGGTATTTGACATATCCCTCGGAGATGCTCTTAGGGACCCGACGTCCTCGTCGGCACGCACGCACCACATGGCAGAGTGGCTCTGATACCAAATTGTCACATCCCCGGATCGGCTCCGCCGTGGCACGATATTGTCTGCCCTTTGAAATCCTCAATCCGTAATTTAAATTCTCATATTTTTTCCCATCAAATTGACCACTCCTAGCACTTGTATCAGCCAACCCTAGCTCACTGTACGGACTGGGTTAGCTGAACCGGTTCAGTTTTGTTTTTGCAGATCTTTTCTGCCATTTGGAATCCTCAATCTCTAATTTGAATCCTCATGTTTTTTCCCATCAAATTGACCACTCCTAGCACTTGTATTAGCCAACCCTAGCTCACTGTACGGACTGGGTTAGCTAAATCGGTTCAGTTTTGTTTTTGCAGATCTTTTCTGCCCTTTGGAATCCTCAATCTCTAATTTGAATCCTCATGTTTTTCCCAATCAAATTGACCACTCTTAACACTTGTATCAGCCAACCCTACCTCACTGTACGAACTGGTATAGCTGAACCGGTTCAGTTCTGTTTTTTCAGATCTTTTCAATCCTTTGGAATCCTCAATGTCTAATTTGAATTCTCATATTTTTTCCCATCAAATTGACCACTCCTAGCACTTGTATCATCCAATCCTAGATTACTGTACGGACTGGGTTAGCTGAACCGGTTCAGTTTGGTTTTTGCAGATCTTTTCTGCCCTTTGGAATCCTCAATCTCTAATTTGAATCCTCATGTTTTTTCTCATCAAATTGACCACTCCTAGCACTTGTATTAGCCAACCCTAGCTCACTGTACGAACTGGTATAGCTGAACCGGTTCAGTTCTTTTTTTCAGATCTTGTCAACCCTTTGGAATCCTCAACCTCTAATTTGAATCCTCATATATTTTCCCAACAAATTGACCACTCCTAGGGTTTGTATCAGCGAACCCTAGCTCACTGTACGGACTGGGTTAGCTGAACCGGTTCAGTTTTGTTTTTGCAGATCTTTTCTGCCTTTTGAATCCTCAATCTCCAATTTGAATTCTGATATCTTTTCCCATCAAATTGACCACTCCTAGCACTTGTATCAACCAACCCTAGCTCACTGTATGGACTGGATTAGTTGAACCGGTTTAGTTTTGTTTTTGCAGATCTTCTCTATCCTTTTGAAACCTCACTCTCTAATTTGAATTCTCATATCTTTTCCCATCAAATTGACCACTCCTAGTACTTGTATCAACCAACCCTAGCTCACTGTACGAACTAGGTTAGCTGAACCGGTTCAGTTTTGTTTTTGAATATCTTTTCTGCCCTTTGAATCCTCAATCTCTGATTTGAATTCTCATACCTTTTCCCATCAAATTGACCACAACTAGCACTTGTATCAGTCAACCCTAGCTCACTGCACGGACTGGGTTAGCTGAACCGGTTCAGTTTTGTTTTTGCAGATCTTTTTTGCCCTTTGGAATCCTCAATCCCTAATTTGAATTCTCATGTTTTTTTCCCATCAAATTGACCACTCCTAGTACTTGTATCAGCCAATCCTAGATTACTGTACGGACTTGGTTAGTTGAACCGGTTCAGTTTTGTTTGTGCCGATCTTTTCTGCCCTTTGGAATCCTCAATCTCTAATTTGAATCCTCATATTTTTTCCCATCAAATTGACCACTCCTAGCATTTGTATCAGCCAACCCTAGCTCACGGACGGACTGAGCTAGTTGAACCGGTTCAGTTTTTTTTTTTGCAGATCTTTTCCGCTCTTTGGAATCCACAATCTCTAATTTGAATCCTCAACCTCTAATTTGAATACTCATATCTTTTCCCATCAAATTGACCACCCCTAGGATTTGTATCAGCCAACCGTAGCTCACTGTACGGACTGGGTTAGCTGAACCGGTTCAGATTTGTTTTTGCAGATCTTTTCTGCATTTTTGAATCCTCAATCTCTAATTTGAATTCTCATGTTTTTTCCCATCAAATTGACCATTCTTAACACTTGTATCAGTCAGTCCTAGCTCACTGTACGGACTAGGTTAGCTGAACCGGTTCAGTTTCGTTTTTGCAGATCTTTTTTGCCCTTTCAAATCCTCAGTCTCTAATTTGAATTCTCAATTTTTCCCCATCAAATTGACCACTCCTAGGGTTTGTATCAGTCAACCCTAGCTCACCGTACGAACTGGTATAGTTGAACCTGTTCAGTTTTGTTTCTGCAGACTCTTGTATCGTTTTGAATCCTCAATGTAAAATTTGAATTCTCATGTTTTTTCCCATCAAATTGACCACTCCTAGTACTTGTATCAGTCAACCCTAGCTCATTTTACGGACTTCGTTAGCTGAACCGGTTCAGTTTTGTTTTTGAAGATCTTTTTCGCCCTTTGGAATCCTCAATCCGTAATTTGAATTCTCATGTTTTTTCCCATCAAATTGACCACTCCTAGCACTTGTATAAGCCAGCCCTAGCCCACTGTACGGACTGGGTTAGCTGAACCGGTTCAGTTTTGTTTTTGCAGATATTTTCTCCGCTTTGGAATCCTCAATCTCTAATTTGAATCCTCATATTTTTTCCTATCAAATTGACCACTCCTAGCACTTGTATCAGTCAACCCTAGCTCATTTTACGGACTTCGTTAGCTGAACCAGTTCAGTTTTGTTTTTGAAGATCTTTTTCGCCCTTTGGAATCCTCAATCCGTAATTTGAATTCTCATGTTTTTTCCCATCAAATTGACCACTCCTAGCACTTGTATCAGTCAACCCTAGCTCATTTTACGGACTTCGTTAGCTGAACCAGTTCAGTTTTGTTTTTGAAGATCTTTTTCGCCCTTTGGAATCCTCAATCCGTAATTTGAATTCTCATGTTTTTTCCCATCAAATTGACCACTCCTAGCACTTGTATCAGTCAACCCTAGCTCATTTTACGGACTTCGTTAGCTGAACCGGTTCAGTTTTGTTTTTGAAGATCTTTTTCGCCCTTTGGAATCCTCAATCCGTAATTTGAATTCTCATATTTTTTCCCATCAAATTGACCACTCCTAGCACTTGTATCAGCCAGCCCTAGCCCACTGTACGGACTGGGTTAGCTGAACCGGTTCAGTTTTGTTTTTGCAGATATTTTCTCCCCTTTGGAATCCTCAATCTCTAATTTGAATCCTCATATTTTTTCCTATCAAATTGACCACTCCTAGCACTTGTATCAGCACACCCTAGCTCACTGTACGGACTGGGTTAGCTGAACCGGTTCAGATTTGTTTTTGCAGATATTTTCTGCCCTTTGGAATCCTGAATATCTAATTTGAATCCTCATGTTTTTTCCCATCAAATTGACCACTCCCAGCACTTGTATCAGCCAACCCAAGCTCACTGTACGAACTGGTATAGCTGAACCGGTTCAGTTCCGTTTTTTCAGATCTTTTCAACCCTTCGGATTCCTCAATCTCTAATTTGAATCCTCATATTTTTCCCATTAAATTGACCACTCCTAGCACTTGTATCAGCCAACCCTAGCTCACTGTACAGACTGGGTTAGCTGAACCGGTTTAGTTTTGTTTTTGCAGATCTTTTCTGCCCTTTCGAATCCTCAATCCCTAAATTGAATTCTCAACCTTTGATTTGAATCCTGATATCTTTCCCTATCAAATTGACCACTCCTAGCGTTTGTATCAGCCCACCCTAGCTCATTGTTCGGACTGGGTTAGCTGAATCGGTTCAGTTTTGTTTTTGCAGATCTTTTCTGCCCATTGGAATCCTCAATCCGTAATTTGAATTCTCATGTTTTTTCCCATCAAATTGACCACACCTAGCACTTGTATAAGCCAACCCTAGCTCACGGTACGGACTGGGTTAGCTGAACCCGTTCAGTTTTGCTTTTGCAGATCTTTTCTGCCCTTTGGAATCCTCAATCCGTAATTTGAATTCTCATGTATTATCCCATCAAATTTACCAC
The DNA here is from genome assembly GCF_002207925.1 of Prunus avium. Next base: position 52,836 of record NW_018921696.1, on the reverse strand, counting down.
CCCTAGCACTTGTATCACCCAACCCTAGCTCACTGTACGGACCGGGTTAGCTGAACCGGTTCAGTTTTGTCTTTGCAGATCTTTTCTGCGCTTTGGAATCCTCAATCCCTCATTTGAATTCTCATGTTTTCTCCCATCAAATTGACCGCTCCTAGTACTTGAATCAGCCAACCCTAGATTACTGTACGGACTGGGTTAGTTGATCCGGTTCAGTTTTGTTTATGCAAATCTTTTCCGCCCTTTGGAATCCTCAATCTCTAATTTGAATCCTCAACCTCTAATTTGAATCCTCATATCTTTTCCCATCAAATTCATCAAACCTACGGTTTGTATCAGCCAACCGTAGCTCACTGTACGAACTGGGTTAGCTGAACCGGTTCAGTTTTGTTTTTGCAGATCTATTCTGCTTTTTCAAATCCTCAATCTCTAATTTGAATCCTCATGTGTTTTCCCATCACATTGACCACCCCTTGCACTTGTATCAGCCAACCCTAGCTCACCGTACGAACTGGTATAGCTGATCCGGTTCAATTTTATTTTTTCAGATCTTTTGTATCGTTTTGAATCCTCAAAGTCTAATTTTAATTCTCATATTTTTTCCCATCAAATTGACCACTCCAAGCACTTGTATCAGCCAACCCTAGCTCACTGTACGGACTGGGTTAGCTGAACCGGTTTAGTTATTCAACCCTAGCTCACCGTACGAACTGGTATAGCTGAACTAGTTCAGTTTTGTTTTGAGGATCTTTTGTGTCGTTTTGAATCCTCAATGTCTAATTTGAATTCTCATATTTTTTCCCATTAAAATTGAACACTCCTGGCACTTGTATTAGTCAACCCTAGCTCACTGTACGGACTGGGTTAGCTGAACCGGTTCAGTTTTGTTTTTGCAGATCTTTTCTGCCATTTGGAATCCTCAATATCAAATTTGAATCCTCATGTTTTTCCCATCAAATTGACCACTCCAAGCACTTGTATCAGCCAACCCTAGCTCACTGTACGGACTGGGTTAGCTGAACCGGTTCAGTTTTGTTTTTGCAGATCTTTTCTGCCATTTGGAATCCTCAATCTCAAATTTGAATCCTCATGTTTTTCCCATCAAATTGACCAGTCCTGGCACTTGCATCAGTCAACCCCAGCTCACTGTACGGACTGGGTTAGCTGAATCGGTTCAGTTTTGTTTTTCCACATCTTTTCTGCCCTTTCGAATCCTTTGTCTCTAAATTGAATCCTCAACCTCTAATTTGAATCCTCATATCTTTTCCCTTCAAATTGACCACTCCTAGGGTTTGTATCAGCCAACCCTAGCACACAATACGGACTGGGTTAGCTGAACCGGCTCAGTTTTGTTTTTGCAGATCTATTCTGCATTTTTGAATCCTCAATCTCTAGTTTTCATCCACACGTTTTTTCCCATCAAATTGACCACTCCTAGCACTTGTATCAGCCAACCCTAACTCAACGTACGAACTGGTATAGCTGAACCGGTTCAGTTTTGTTTTTCCAGCTGTTTTGTATCGTTTTGAATCCTCAATGTGTAATTTGAATTCTCATATTTTTTCCCATCAAATGCACCACTCCTAGCACTTGTATCAACCAACCCTAGCTCACTGTACGAACTAGGTTAGCTGAACCGGTTCAGTTTTGTTGTTGAATATCTTTTCTGCGCTTTGAATCCTCAATCTTTGATTTGAATTCTCATACCTTTTCCCATCAAATTGACCACAACTAGCACTTGTATCAGCAACCCTACCTCACTGTACGGACTGGGTTAGCTGAACCGGTTCAGTTTTGTTTTTGCAGATCTTTTCAGCCATTCGGAATCCTTAATCCCTAATTTGAATTCTCATGTTTTTTCCCATCAAATTGACCACTCCTAGCACTGGTATTAGCCAACCCTAGCTCAATGTACGGACTGGGTTAGCTGAACCGGTTCAGTTTTGTTTTTGCTGATCTTTTCTTCCCTTTGGAATCCTCACATCCCTAATTTGAATTCTCATGTTTTTCCCCATCAAATGGACCACTCCTAGCATTTGTATCAGCGAACCTAAGCTCACTGTACAGACTGAGTTAGCTGAACCGGTTCAGTTTTGTTTTGGCAACGCTTTTCCGCCCACTGGAATCCCCAATCTCTAATTTGAATCCTCAACCTCTAATTTGAATCCTCATATCTTTTCCCATCAAATTGACCAAATCTATGGTTTTTATCAGCCAACCGTAGCTCACTGTACGGACTGGGTTAGCTGAACCGGTTCAGTTTTGTTTTTGCAGATCTGTTCTGCTTTTTAGAATCCTCAATATATAATTTGAATCCTCATGTTTTTTCCCATCAAATTGACCACCCCTAGCAGTTGTATCAGCCAACCCTAGCTCGCCGTATGAACTGGTATAGCTGAACCGGTTCAGTTTTGTTTTTTCAGATCTTTTGTATCGTTTTCAATCCTCAATGTCTAATTTGAATTCTCAAATTTTTTTCCATCAAATTGACCACTCCAAGTACTTGTATCAACCAACCCTAGCTCACTGTACGGACTGGGATAGCTGAACCGGTTCAGTTAGCCAACCCCTGCTCACCGTACGAACTGGTATAGCTGAACCGGTTCCGTTTTGTTTTTTCAGATCTTCTGTATCGTTTTGAATCCTCAATGTCTAATTTGAATTCTCATATTTTTTTCCATCAAATTGACCACTCCTAGCACTTGTATCAGTCAACCCTAGCTCACTGTACGAACTGGGTTAGCTGAACCGGCTCAGTTTTGTTTTTGCAGATATTTTCTGCCCTATGAAATCCTTAATCTCTAATTTGAATTCTCATGTTTTTTCCCATCAAATTGACCACTCCTAGCACTTGTTTCAGCCAAACCTAGCTCACTGTACGAACTGGGTTAGCTGAACCGGTTCAGTTTTGTTTTTGCAGATCTTTTCATCCCTTTGGAATCCTCACATCCCTAATGTGAATTCTCATGTTTTTTCCCATCAAATTGACCACTCCTAGCACTTGTATCAGCCAACCCTAGCTCATTGTACGGACTGGGTTAGCTGAATTGGTTCAGTTTTGTTTTTGCAGATCTTTTCTGCCCTTTGGAATCCTCAATCTGTATTTTGAAATCTCATGTTTTTTCCCATCAAATTGACCACTCCTAGCAATTGTATCACCGAACCCAAGCTCACTGTACGAACCGGGTTAGTAGAACCGATTCTGTTTTGTTTTTGCAGATCTCTTCTGCCCATTAAAATTGTCAATCCCTCATTTGAATTCTCAAATTTTTTCCCATCAAATTGACCACTCCTAGCACTTGTATCCGTCAACCCTAGCTCACTGTACGGACTGGGTTAGCTGAACCGGTTCAGTTTTGTTTTTAAAGATCTTTTCTGCCCTTTGGAATCCTTAATCTCTAATTTGAGTTCTCATGTTTTTTCCCATCAAATTGACCACTCCTAGCACTTGTATCAGCCAACCCTAGCTCACTGTACGAACTGGGTTAGCTGAACCGGTTCAGTTTTGTTTTTGCAGATCTTTTCTTCCCTTTGGAATCCTCACATCCCCAATTTGAATTCTCATGTTTTTCCCCAACAAATTGACCACTCCTAGCACTTGTATCAGCCAACCCTAGCTCATTGTATGGACTGGGTTTGCTGAATCGGTTCAGTTTTGTTTTTGCAGATCTTTTCTACCCTTTGGAATCCTCAATCCGTAATTTGAATTCTCATATTTTTTCCCATCAAATTGACCACTCCTAGCACTTGTATAAGCCAATCGTAGCTCATGGTACGGACTAGGTTAGCTGAACCGGTTCAATTTTGTTTTTGCAGATTTTTTCTGCCCTTTGGAATCCTCAATCCGTAATTTGAATTCTCATGTTTTTTCCCATCAAATTGACCACTCCTAGCACTTGTATCAGCGAACCCTAGCTCACGGTACGGACCGGGTTAGCTGAACGGTTCAGTTTTGTTTTTGCAGATCTTTTCTGCCCTTTGGAATCCTCAATCCCTCAGTTGAATTCTCATGTTTTTTCCCATCAAATTGACCACTCCTAGTACTTGAATCAGCCAACCCTAGATTACTGTACGGACTGGGTTAGTTGATCCGGTTCAGTTTCGTTTTTGTGGATCTTTTCTGCCCTTTGGAATCCTCAATCTCTAATATGAATCCTCATATTTTTTCCAATGAAATTGACCACTCCTAGCATTTGTATCAGCGAACCCTAGCTCACGTTACAAACTGAGTTAGCTGAACCGGTTCAGTTTTGTTTTTGCAAATACTTTACGCCCTTTGGAATCCTCAATCTCTAATTTGAATCCTCAACCTCTAATTTGAATCCTCATATCTTTTCCCATCAAATTGACCAAAACTACGGTTTGTATCAGCCAACCGTAGCTCACTGTACGGACTGGATTAGCTGAGCCGGTTCAGTTTTATTTTTGCAGATCTGTTCTACTTTTTAGAATCCTCAATCTCTAATTTGATTCCTCACGTTTTTTCCCATCAAATTGACCACCCCTAGCACTTGTATCAGCCAACCCTAGCTCACCGTATGAACGAGTATAGCTGAACCGGTTCAGTTTTGTATTTTCAAATCTTTTGTATCGTTTTGAATCCTCAATCTCTAATTTGAATTCTCATAATTTTTCCCATCAAATTGACGACTCCAAGCACTTGTATCAGCCAACCCTAGCTCACTGTACGGACTGGGTTAGCTGAACAGGTTCAGTTAGCCAACCCTAGCTCACTGTACGAACTGGTATAGCTGAACCGGTTCAGTTTTGTTTTGAGGATCTTTTGTATCGTTTTGAATCCTCGGTGTCTAATTTAAATTCTCATATTTTTTCCCAACAAATGGAACACTCCTAGCACTTGTATTAGTCAACCCTAGCTCACTGTACGGATTGGGTTAGCTGAACCGGTTCAGTTTTGTTTTTGCAGAACTTTTCTGCCCTTTGGAATCCTCAATCTCTAATTTGAATCCTCATGTTTTTCCCATCAAATTGACCACTCCTGGCACTTGCATCAGTCAACCCTAGCTCACTGTACGGACTGGGTTAGCTGAATCTGTTCAGTTTTGTTTTTCCAGATCTTTTTTGCCCTTTCGAATCCTCTCTCTCTAAATTGAATCGTCAACCTCTAATTTGAATCCTCATATCTTTTCCCATCAAATTGACCACTCCTAAGGTTTGTATCAGCCAACTCTAGCTCACAATACGGACTGGGTTAGCTGAACCGGTTCAGTTTTGTTTTTGCAGATCTTTTCTGCTGTTTGGAATCCTCAATCCGTAATTTGAATTCTCAGGTTTTCTCCCATCAAATTGACCACTCTTAGCACTTGTATCAGTCAGCCTTAGCTCACTGTATGGACTGGGTTAGCTGAACCGGTTCTGTTTTGTTTTTGCAGAACTTTTCTGCCCTTGGGAATCCTCAATCCGTAATTTGCATTCTCATGTTTTTTCCCATCAAATTGACCACTCCTAGCACTTGTATTAGCCAACCCTAGCTCACTGTACGGACTGGGTTAGCCGAACCAGTTCTGTTTTGTTTTTGCAGATCTTTTCTACCATTTGGAATCCTCAATCCGTAATTTGAATTCTAAGGTTTTCTCCCATCAAATTAACCACTCCTAGCATTTGTATCAGCCAACCCGAGCTCACTGTACGAACTGAGTTAGCTGAACCGGTTCAGTTTTATTTTTGCAAACCTTTTCCGCCCTTTGGAATCCTCAATCTCTAATCTGAATCCTCAAATGTTTTCCCATCAAATTGACCAAACCTAGGGTTTGTATCAGCCAACCGTAGCTCACTGTACAGACTGAGCTAGCCGAACCGGTTCGGTCTTGTATTTGCAAATCTCTTCCGCCCTTTGGAATCCTCAGTCACTAATTTGAATCCTCAACCTCTAATTTGAATCCTCATATCTTTTCCCACTAAATTGACCACACCTAGGGTGTGTATCAGCCAACCCTAGCTCACTGTACAGACTTGGTTAGCTGAACCGGTTCAGTTTTGTTTTTGTAGATCTTTTCTGCCCTTTGGAATCCTCAATCCGTAATTTGAATTCTCATGTTTTTTCCCATGAAATTGACCACTACTAGCACTTATATCAGCCAACCCTAGCTCACTGTACGGACTGGGTTAGCTGAGCCGCTTTAGTTTTGTTTTTGAGGATCTTTTCTGCCCTTTGGAATCCTCAACTCGTAATTTGATTTCTCATGTTTTTTCCCATCAAATTGACCACTCCTAGCACTTGTATCAGCCAACCATAGCTCACTCTACGGACGGGGTTAGCTGAACCGGTTCAGTTTTGTTTTTGCAGATGTTTTCTGCCCTTTGGAATCCTTAATCTCTAATTTGAATCCTCATATCTTTTCCCATCAAATTGACCGAACCTAGGGTTTGTATCAGCCAACCGTAGCTCACTGTACAGATTGAGTTAGCTGAACTGGTTCAGTTTTGTTTTTGCAGATATTTACTGCCCTTTGGAATCCGCAATCCGTAATTTGAATTCTCATGTTTTTTCCCATTAAATTGACCACTCCTAGCACTTGTATCAGCGAACCCTAGCTCACAGTACGGACCGGGTTAGCTGAACGGTTCAGTTTATTTTTTGCAGGTTTTTTTCTGCCCTTTTGGAATCCTCAATCTCAAATTTGAATCCTCAAATGTTTTCCCATCAAATTGACCAAACCTAGGGTTTGTATCAGCCAACCGTAGCTCACTGTACAGACTGAGCAAGCTGAACCGGTTCAGTTTTGTTTTTGCAAATCTTTTCCGCACTTTGGAATTCTCAATCTCTAATTTGAATCCTCAACCTCTAATTTGAATACTCTTATATTTTCTCATCAAATTGACCAAACCTAGGGTTTGTATCAGCCAGCCGTAACTCACTGTACGGACTGGGTTAGCTGAATCGGTTCAGTTTTGTTTTTGCCGATCTTTTCGGCCCTTTGGAATCCTTAAACTCTAATTTGAATCCTCATGTTTTTTACCATCAAATTGACCGCTCCTAGAACTTGTATCAGTCAACCCTAGCTCACTATACGGACTAGGTTAGCAGAACCGGTTCAGTTTTCTTTTTGCAGATCTTTTCTATCCTTTTGAATCCTCAATCTCTAATTTGAATCCTGCTATTTTTTCCCATCAAATTGACCACTTCTAGCACCTGTATCACCCAAGCCTAGCTCACTGTACGGACTAGGTTAGCTGAACCGGTTCAGATTTATTTTTGCAGATCCTTTCTACCCTTTTGAATCCTCAATCTAAAATTTCAATCCTGATATTTTTTCCCGTCAAATTGACCACTTCTAGCACCTGTATCAGCCAACCCTAGCTCACTGTACGGACTAGGTTAGCTGAACCGGTTCAGTTTTGTTTTTGCAGATCTTTTCTACCCTTCTGAATCCTCAATCTCTAATTTGAATCGGGTTATTTTTTCCCTTCAAATTGACCACTTCTAGCACCTGTATCAGCCAACCCTAGCTCCCTGTACGGACTAGGTTAGCTGAAACGGTTCAGTTTTGTTTTTGCAGATCTTTTCTATCCTTCTGAATCCTTAATCTCTAATTTCAATCCTGATACTTTTTCCCATCAAATTGACCAATTCTAGGACCTGTATCAGCCAACCCTAGCTCACTGTACGGAATGGGCTACCTGAACCGGTTCAGTTTTGTTTTTGAAGATCTTATCTATCCTTTTGAATCCTCAATCTCTAATTTGAGTCCTGCTACTTTTTCCCATCAAATTGACCTCCACTTGTTAGAAATGTGCCCTAAGAGCCAATACATTTGATGTAATCTCCTCAGAATACATTTCGTATATGATATATAAAGGGCAAACTTAATTTGTTATCTTTTACATCGTGTAAAGAAACAAATGTCCAGGGTATGCTAAATAAGAGATAAAGTAATCTAAAGAAGATTAGATTCATGAGACCTTTAATCTCTAATTGTAGTATCCCAAAATGTTCCTAATCATAGGTTATCAAATGGGCATTGATAAACCGTCAAGATTAGCGCATATTATGTATGCTCAATTGGGAGGATGGTTAGTCTCAAACCATTTGTGTAGTTGACACTAATACAAGTATGTGGGTGCTCATTAGTGAATGAGTACACTGAACGCGATCAACCGTAGTTCTCATATGGAGTATTTATCTACATGTCAAATGAGAACTCATAGTTGCAATAATGCAAATTAGTCCTTAGACCTGAGGCATCATGGTTGTCTTGTGATGCGTTATTGATCTTTGATAGCTCTTAAAGGCAAGCCGTAAAAGATTTGTCTTAAGTGTTGTTGGGATATCTTAATTCATCATAGGGGCATGTGAATGTACAATAAGGAATCTCTACTTTCGATAAAGAAGGAGAATGTTTCAAGATGTGATTCAATAAATCTTTGGCCAAAGTATTTTGAGCTTGATTTAGAAAGTTGTTCTTAATCACGTTCTTTTGAATCACATGAGGTTATAAATCATATTAGGGGTTTGACATAAACAATCCGTACCCTAATAATATGATTTGAAACATTGTATAAGAGAAGGACCGTATTGCATTGCAATTCCAACCGAATAGGTTCTTCATCTATTCTGGTTAGCTTGCGTAGCCTTGATATATTGCTAGATGTCACTCTTGGCTTGTGGAAGCCCTAGGATTGATTGTGATCGATCCAAATAAAGGAAAAATTAAAAAGAGGTTTTAATTCCAGTTGGTTAGAAAGAGTTCTAATATTTTCCCACTACCTTGCTAATTAGAACCTAATGGATCGCACACCTTAAATGGTTAACTGTGAGTAATACAAATGAGAATGAGGAAATCAATTTGATTAATTTGATGTGGATGATTTACTACGTGTAAAAAACGTATTTGGGCCTCTTTAATAGTTAACGGGAAGCCCAAATGGTTGTGTATCAAGCCCAAGGGCTTAAGACAACTAAATATTATGATTTAAGTGTCATAAGGCCCAATTTTGGAAGCCCAATGGGATTTGGCCGAAAATGGTTAAGTGAATGTGTATGAGAATTGTTTCCATAAGCTCATTAACA
>NW_018921695.1:0-107461 GCF_002207925.1 Prunus avium | reverse complement strand
CGCGTAAAGTAATTAGTGTTCGTCGCGCAAAGCTGTTATTGTCCGTCGCGCAAAGTCGTCATGATTCGTCGCGCAAGTTGTTTTCCTGCGTCGCGCAAAGTGGCTTTGTGCGACGAAGAATTTTCGCCGTCGCGCAAACCCTTTCTTTACGGGTTTTGTGCGACAGAACTTGCGCGACCAAAATTTTGTCGCGCAAACTTTGCGCGACGAAATTTTCCTTTGCGCGACCAAAAATCATTCGTCGCGCAAAGTGTTTTTTGTAGTAGTGAGGCGAGGTTTTACCACGTAAAATAATTTTCTCTGTGTTCTTTTATTTTATTCCCAGCACGTTTCAGGATTGATAAGCCATATCAATCCTGGTACCGAAGTTTATTTTTGTTTACTTGATTATAATCTTGAACTGGCCTATTCACCCCCCTTAGGCATTTTTAGTCATCCTACAGGTATTTTCACATGTCCACCGTGAAGTGTCATCCCGAGCACGATGGCACACATGATTATCTTTCCTTGAGTGATGAGTTTAAGGTAACTTTAATGTAAGTTATCTTGTCCATTCCATAGATATCTACTTAAAGTAAAATGAGAAATATTGTTTGTTCCCAAGAAACTAATATTACCACTATATTTTGTATTAATATTCGAATTTATTTTTCATAATGATATGAAGGGAATCATTTTTTCTAGTGGACACATCTTTATTTATGCTAAAAACATCTACATCATAGATGGTCGAGTAAAATTTGCCCAAATGTGCTCACCACCAGTAAATGATGTTATTGCATTTGTTAAAAATGGTGCGCTCATTTTTCCCTTCAAATGCAATGCATGGGGAGTTGAACATGTTTCTCAATTATGTGCAAAGGATCCGCCAAAACCGGTAGGCAAACACCTATTTTTTATTTCATTTTTTTTTCCTTTATAATTACAATAGTTCACATATTGTGCAATTGGTTTTTCTCTTATATACACAATATCACACAACTCGAGAAGTCAAAAGACCACCCAGTGCTAGGGATCATTGTTTGACCCTAAGTTAAAGGGTTGAAGTAGGTAGCCCGTGGCCCAATATGGCCAAACCTGGTTCGACTCTTTCTTTTTGCACATTCGGTCCGGCTCGCTCTTAATTTGGGTAAGGCTTGATTTGAAATCCTCGGTCTGGGATGGTCCCAAATTCAAAAAAATTCGCAAGTCCCGACCCAATGGTGAACCCTAGCTGGGGTGCCAGCTGAGCCCAATAAGTTTACAGCAGCATACATGAACCTATGGGTTTCCAATATGCAGCAGATTACCATCTAATTTCCCCTAATTAAAATAATCTCACTCGTAACTAGTTACATGTTGCACATTGCAACAACTTATTATAACTTGTGTAATTGTTTCTTCTCTTATGTACATAACAACACACAACTCGAGAAGTCAATCGACCACCTAATGCTAGGTATCATCATTTGGCCCTAAGCACATGTATCGAAGTGGGTTGCTTGAGGCCCAATTGACCAAAGCCCGGTCCAACCGTTCTTCTTGCTCACTCTTGATTTGGATAGGGCTTAGGCTTAGAATTTGAAACCTTCAGCCCACAGCGGCTAGGCTTGTCTAGGCCCGCCCGGGCTAGAAATTTCATAAAAGCATATGAGGATTGACCAGAACCCAAAAATTTAGGCCCTACCCAATGACGAACCCTAGTTGGGGTGCCAGTTGAGCCCACAAGTTTACATACATCATACATGAACCTATGGGTTTCCAATATGCAACAGATTACCATCTACTTTCCCCTAAAGAAGATAACATGGCTTTTAACTGGTTACATGTGTCATAAGAGAACAACTCATTATACCTTAGGGTATTTGGTCACAACATAGTACAAATTGGTGGAAATATGTGTACCCTGATATTTATAGAGTCGACAAGTATGGGCCGTCAGACGTGAGTTTCTTAATCAGAACCAATTTGTGGATTGTGCTTATCTTTCGCTAACTAATGAGTTAGGGCTACTTAAAGTAAAACAAAACAAGAAATATTATTTATTGCCAAGAAAATAATATAACAGGAATCATTCTTTCCGGCGAACACAGTAAGATTTCTTTTAAAAACATCTACATCATAGATGGTCGAGCAAAATTTGCCCAGATGTGCCCGCCACTAGAAAATGATGTTATTGCATTTGTTACAATGGTGGACTCATTTTTCCCTTAAATTGCAAAGTATGGGAATTGAACGTGTTTCTCAATTATATGCATAGGATCTGCCAAAACCGGTAGGCAAAAGCTTATTATTATTATTTATTTATTTTGGTATTTCTTTTTCTTTTTCTTTTTCCTTTATAATTATAATGGTTCACTTATTGTGTAATTGTTTTTCTCTTATGTACATAACATCACACAACTCGATAAGTCAATAGACCACCTAGTGCTTGGGATCATCCTTTAACCCTAAGCCCATAGGTTGAAGTGGGCAACCCGAGGCCTGATGGGCCAAAACCCGGTGTGACTCGTTCTTTGGGCCTACTCGGCTCGGTCCGCTCTTGATTTGGGTAAGGCTTAGGGTTAGGATTTGAAACCTTGGCCTGGCCCATGTCTCAAAATTCAAAAAAGCCTGTGAGGCCCGGCCTAATTACGAACCCTAATTGGGGTGCCAGTTGAGCCCACAAGTTTACAAGCAGCATATACGAACCAATTAAGTTTTACAATATGCATAAGATTACCATCTCCTTTCCCCTAATGAAGATAACCTTGCTCGTAACTAGTTATATGTGGCATATGACAACAACTCATTATACCTTAGGTGAGAATAATCAACTTGCTTTCGAAGACATATATCTTTCAAGGTAATGGAAGTAGGTCATCCCTTTGTTTATTTGGGAATGTGATGTGGGTAGTTGAAGATGGCTTCTTTTTCTTTGGTCGAAATCAGTGCATTAAAAACCCATAAGAATACACAATTGGGACAAAACAAACCAACAAGATAAGCAAATGCATAAAAGGGGAGAATCCACTAGAACCAAGACTCGGGCTAGCTAAAGGATTAGAACCCTATAACAAAAAATTAAAACTAAACGAAAAAATGGATGCTAAAGCGTCCCTATACAAAAATAACGCAAAAATTAAAAATCGAGCACACATTGCCACCACCACAGCCAAGAGGACCGAGAACGCACCACCATGGCCACATAAGAGGATAGTCAACCTCCACACAGATCAGAATCGCTGAACATATAGACCTAGAAGCATACCAAAAATTCCCCAAAACACAATCATACATCAACACAAAGCCATCAACCCAAAATTCACCACCTCCAGCAAACCTGAACCTGCAAGTGCACTATAGAGAAAGCAACAACCATGCAAAGCAAAACCATGGGATATTAAATATCGAGGCCAAAAGTACCCACACCAAAGGAACCACTGGACTAAAAGGAGGCGGTGCAAGCACCCGAGCACAGGCTGGTGCAAGCACCCAAGCACATGCTCTACTCATCTTCCAATAAATGCATGAAAAATCATGTTTAGGTGCAGCTACTGCCCCCTAAGGGAGAAGGCAGATCCAAGATTAGGATGGACTAGAAGAAGGAGGGGTGTAGAGGATGAGACTTATGTGATTATAGGGAGAGTTTGGTGGATACAAGGGGACACAAACAAAATCCACCGGGGTGGGAAAGAGCGACCTTCTCACCAAGGAGAATCGGACTCAGGAACGAAAAATAAAATAAAATCACACCCACAGAGGGCAGATTAGGATGGACTAGAAGAGGGAGGGGTGTAGAGGATGAGACATATGTGATTATAGGGAGAGTTTGGTGGATACAAGGGGACACAAACAAAATCCACCGGGGTGGGAAAGAGCCACCATCTCACCAAGGAGAATCGGACTCAGGAACGAAAAATAAAATAAAATCACACCCACAGAGGGTAGGGGAAAGTCAGAAAGAAAAGAGTAGAGGAGAAAGTGAGAGGAATAAGGTCAATGGGAGAGAAGAGGGGAATGAGATCAGGAGGAGACCTCCTCTCCTAAGGTGACCATCGACGCCAGAAAAACCCAGAGATGAGAGGGGCGCAATGCTGGTAGGGATAGGGTTGGGGCTCATGGGTCTTAGGTGGATGGTTATGAAGGAGGAAGGGCTGGGCTATGGGTTGGGGAAGGGCAGAAAGAGAGGAGAGTGGCGCTCACATTTGGTGCTATTTTTAGATGATGATTAGAGACAAACCAGGAGAAAAAAATTGTTGAAGAGGGCTTAGCTAACTCAACATTGCTACTAAAATTGACAGTACTATGAAACCAATTTGGTGAATATTATGTTTTAATTTGAAGTAAGATAGATAAATATCACTTGCACTTGGTGTCCAAATCATCTCAACGCTAAATAATAGATATTTCACTAGAAACTAAATAATGAATTAAATTGAAGCAGTTAACATTTCTTTAATTTTAATAGTTTTTGGGAGATCTTGTTATCAAGGGTTTGATCCACCGACAACAGATATAAGCAACCAAAACCACCATTTCCAATGATTAATAATGGTTAGATAATACAAAAACTATATAACATGTTGTGTAGATGTGACTTTGAGTAATTTGGCTATTTTTCCATTGTCAATTGATTTCAGGGTTAGTCAAATTACTCAACGTGTTGTTATGTCATAGAGCCAGATCTGTCCACTTGTGAAGCTCAACGACCACACATTTATTTTTCTTACGCATATAAGACTCTTTTTTATATATATCAAATACACATATAAGACTTCAATCTTGGTTTTTCATTAAAAAGAATGTAGCTGTAAAACAATAATAGTTATAAAGGAATAAAAATAAAACACATAAACACATACACATTGCCTCTGTTACCATGTCATATTCATTGTCTCTGTATCCCCATACCATGGTACATTAGTAGAGAACATGAAGACCCCCAAGAGACAAATATCAACAAAATAAAGGACAAGTGGTAGCTTGACTTGTGACTAATATAGCCAAACTTCTTGAAGGGCTGTCCTTAATCCTAGGGGCCAACCTTAACTCCACATACGACATTTCCATAAATTTGATCAACTTGCTTTAAGCAAATCATTAATTGTTAGTGCACCACACCGCATGTTCACTTTAATTAACAATGGAAATAATTTAATTTAATTCAAGCAGAGAATTAATAAAGGATAAATATTGAAATTAATAAAAATGAATAGGAGACAGACGACATTCCAACAACAATAAACCATGTAGAGTGCACGTTGAGATTTTGCCTCAGATCATGGGAACTCCCATGTGAGAACCGTACGTACAAACTATTTTATTTTGTCATTTTGTTTCGCTTCTATCCATCTTTTGTTTATGTCTTACACGTGTGCCCTTCTCCTTTCTCTTTGCTTTCTTGAAGAAAAAAAAAAGCTTTCATCCACTTTAACCAACTCATTACACTTACGACCTCCATATTATTATTTGGTGTATCATTTTATTATTGTAATGGTGCAAGCACCAACACCAATTCTTTGTATTCATTCATATATATCCGAAATTGGATTATATTTGGTACTCAACGTAACACGAAAAGTACTTTTTAGAAAGAAAAAAAATAATTGAATTCAAGCACAATTTGCGTGATTACAACATACATAACACGATGAGAAAGCGTTACGTTAGGCAAAATAGGAATATGTAATTCGTGATGGGTCACGAAATGAGTCATGTTAAATATGCACACACAATCATGATATTATTATACATGATGACTAATAAGGTACATACGATATCTACTACATTATTATGCAAGTCATAAAAAGTTGGTGTGAAATAATTGTAACTTGTTATTTTAATAAGAAACTTGTAGTTTTATAAAGTAATGGATGAACAGAGAAAATGTGAGTGCATTATATGAATGCTTTTCAGAAAAGAAAAAGGTTTGATTCTATACAGTTTTTGAGTTGGATCCTTTACTTATTTTGTTCTTACTTAACTTTTAATATAGGCATCTTCCTATACAACTCCAAGGACTATCTTCTTCTTCTTTTTTTCGAATTTTATCTTTAATAATACAGTGATTAATTTGAGCTAATGATTCTATTTTTAAGGTTAAATTTGTCACACACACGGGTTACAAAAACAAAAACATAGAATCATTTACTAAGTAATATATGTCGAAATTCCTTCTACGCGTAAACCTACTAATCACACTTATTTTAATTTTTGGATTAGACAAAACGCATCCATAAAAGAAAAAAAATATTTAAACAAACACACAGCCACATCAATCAATCACTACCCAAAAATACGCGCAAAAAAAAAAAAGAAAACAAATGAAGCAGACAACAGAGCACACACCATCCGCTATATAAGCCAAAAACCAACGCTCAAAACCATCTCTCTCTTTCCTCTCTCTCCCCCCACCCTCTCCCTCTCTCTCTCTCTCTCTCTCACCAGCCATGGACGAGGCACCATCACCATCCAACACCTCGCCGGAGCTCAACCTCGAAAACCTCAAAGCCCTCAAGGTCTTAGGGAAGGGAGCCATGGGCACCGTCTTCTTGGTCCACGACCCGTCGTCCGACCCGTCTGCCCGCTGCCCGTTCGCTCTCAAAGTTGTCGACAAGTCCTCCCTCCGCTCAAAGCTCGACGCCGAGCGCCGTGCCCGCTGGGAAATCCAGGTCCTGACCCGACTGTCCCACCCGAACCCGCACCCATTTCTGCCTTCCCTCTTGGGATCGTTCGAATCCGACGAGTTCATGGGCTGGGCCGTCCCTTACTGCCCGGGCGGCGACCTCAACGTCCTCCGCTACCACCAAAACGACCGCGTTTTCTCCCCCGCAGTGATCCGGTTTTATTTGGCCGAGATCGTCTGCGCGCTCGAGCACCTCCATTCCATGGGGATCGCCTATCGGGATTTGAAGCCAGAGAACGTGCTCATCCAACAGTCCGGTCACGTGACCCTCACGGACTTCGACCTTTCCCGAAGCCTCAAGCACAGAACGGTAAAACCCGACGTCGTTTTGGAGGACGACGTCCCCGACATTCGTCGTAAACACCGGAGGCACCTGACACGTTGGCTCACGATTATAAACGACAATCACAGCAAGGGGCTGAAGAAGACCAAGTCCGCCAGAGTCAGCCCGGTGAGTCGCCGGAAGCCGAGTTTCTCTGACGGCGAGCGAGCGAACTCGTTTGTCGGGACGGAGGAGTACGTGTCCCCAGAGGTGGTGCGAGGGGAGGGTCACGAGTTCGCTGTGGACTGGTGGGCCCTCGGGATTCTCACTTACGAGGCGCTCTACGGAACGACGCCATTCAAGGCCAAGAGCCGGAAGGAGACGTTTCGAAACGTCTTGACGAAAACGCCCGAGTTTATTGGGAAACGGACGGCGCTAACGGACTTGATCGAACGGCTGTTGCACAAGGACCCCACCAAGCGGTTGGGGTACGCCAGAGGCGCGAGCGAGATCAAGGAGCACGAGTTCTTTCGCGGGGTGAGGTGGGACATACTAACGGAGGTTACACGGCCGCCGTTTATTCCGTCTCGCGAGGATGGGGACTTAACGGAGAAAGCCACGGCTGGGGGAGTAAGCGTGAGGGATTATTTTCAAAAGTTGCGGTCTCCGCCGTCGATGCCGCCGTCACCAGATTGTCAATTAACAGAGTTCTGACACACGTGTGAAAGATTACACGTGTAAGAAATTAGTTTTAAAAAATTGTGTAGCCTGTGTGTATATAGAATAACGGTAGACGGCCCGTAACTTTGAAAAGCAATAGACTATATAGTTAGCTAGGCTTGTACCATATACGGATTCAAAGGTTGTACAACTTTTTTTTTGTTACAGTGGAAGGAATCGAACTTTTGACCTAACTTAATCCCGAGTTATTCTTTCAGTTTCTTTCTTTAACTGAAGGGCACAATTAATTCAATTGTTCACGGGCAAAGTTTGTTTGAGTAGAAAGAAAGTAGTGGCGATTAGATAGGTGAAGTTCAATTGTGAGTTTGATTACAAGTAAAAAAAAAAAAAAAAAAAAAAATGGAAAGGTGAATGGTTTGAAATTAGAAAACCTTTGTGCAAGGTTCGTTTAACTTGAGCCTAATGCTTTGATTCATTACATTTACAATGGCAAAAGCAACTTTGTTGAGTGAAAGGGTTTATTGGTAGGGTCAAATGAATTGAAATCGACATCATTTTATTTACCAAAAGATAATTATAGTAACAACTGTTGTTGTTCAGCGAAGAATGAAACTACATATATTTGGATGGCCATTTCCTATTACACGTGCTCAAGTTCATTGCCTTTGATTGCTTAATTTTATTGACTTAAAATATTGTAATTTCATCGATTTAAAATATTGTAATTTCATCGATTACGAACTTGGATACAAAAAAGGTGAGAGGTTATGTTATGTTATGATTAGGGGACAAAATGTTCTTAAATTACGCAGTTTATTAGTAGATTATGGTCTTTAGTTCCAACTTTACTAAACAATTCATATGGCTTTATCTATGGCGCCTAATAGAATTGTATCTACAATGATTACAACTTTCCCACCACAAAAAAGCCATTGCAAATTTTCACCTTGAAAAAGGAAAAATTGGTAGGCCAATAAATATTTATATGTATCGCCCTAAAAGCCCTAAAACCTGCGTTTTGAGCATCATATTCAGAGCCAAGTGAGGCACAAAGCTTGATCAGCCCATGGACCAGTTGGTGGTAAAGGCCTCGTAAGAGGGTACAATTGAATAGAATTTAGGTCAATAGGGGAGAATATAGAAAATCCAAGAGCACGTGACTGATTATTTTTATTTTGAATATATTCGAGGGACCACTCGTGCGCAAAGAACAATAAAGTTTACTAGCTTTGGACACTGTATAAATCAGCTTTTACTGGCAAAGTGGATGAAGTCTTAGCTTTTAAAATGGCGGTCTGCAAATTCTCCGAGGAAAGTATGCATGTATAGTGGTAATGGTGATTGGCTTCAAGGGTTTTCCATTAATATAGTGGTAGTGGGTGAAATAATGCTTTGAAGTTTGGAACAGTCAGTTTGTCAGTGAGTTTTTTACTAAAATATCTTCATTGAGCATACCGTGGATTAGGCCAAATTGACTAAGTGACTCTGTCTCTTTGCACTCAAGTTCGAATCTCCATTCCCGTAAATCAGATTAATTTAGAGTTGCTCTATGTTTAAAGTCATATTAAAGCAAATCCATAGAAGATATCAGAGTTTATGTGACACGTTAAGCTTACGAGTGATTATGTATTTGCTTTAATTAATTAGAGGAAGTAAAAAAAAAAAGAATAATCATGTAATTATATTTCCTCTATTATATATATGAGCAGAGACACATTAGGGTTATAGGGTAGAGGAAGATCGCATCAAAGAGCAAGTTATTGAATTAGATTTCCCAAGAATACAAGACAAAGCCAGAGCAGTAGGGCAATACAAAAATGGAAATTAATACCAAAGATAACAATAGAATCGCAGTTCATGTTCTCAGCAGTAGTTGTATGTAGCATCAGGTGCTCAAACCAAACAAACCAATGCTGGAATCTGATGCCAATTAGTATGCAATAAACACGAACATATTATTCCAATTGTCGGCCAATATAATTTAGGGCTACATGTCAGTAAACTATTCTCTCCTCCTAAGTGAGTAGAGAGAGAGAGGTAGACTTTGAGGCCCCGCAGACGCTGAAAACCAAATGCAATCTTTGTCATCTACCTCTAGCTAGGGTTTAATTTGGCCTCATCTGCGTTTTATCAGGAATGGTCCTTTGCACTAGAAAACAACTTGGCCCTCCGGCTATATGCATGAATATAGGGCAAGGAGTAAGGCTTTTAGGCGGGGCCCTAGCTAGATAGGCTAAACCCTTTCAACAGAGAACAAAAAAGTACTATCAAATTCCAAATCGTTTTCATCTTTCCCATCGCAACCCCCATTTTAGAATTTTTCCAATTGAGAGTAATGGAATAGAAAAGTGACCCCATCTGGCTGGTAAACTTTTCTCATGTAAATTAATGCTTCAAGACAAGGGAGGAAATGAAGTTGGGCAGATCGATCTGTGAGCCAACTATTGTTTTATACTTGGGTTTGGTTTAGATTTTGTAGAATTTGTTTAAAAGTAAGTTTGATCATTATTGGTACCCATGCTTTTGAATTTTGAGCATCATTCAACTATTTTGTTAATTAAAAGCAACTCTAGTTCGAATCGAAGCTTAAATATTTGCCCTATCCTGGTGATCGAAATCTCAAGCAAATTAGGCACCAGAAAATTAACAAGACAAAAAGATTTGTTCAATTTTTCTGACTATGTACGGTAGGCATTGGAAACTTGTCTCAGCAATCATGTCTTGTGTTTCATTTTTTATGTTGAACATGGCATCTTTCTATGTTGTTTAGGCAGAACTTGTACTGAGAAGGAAGCTTTATAGCTTTTAGAATATATATAGTCAAAGGCGCACTTTTAAAATTTGATGGTCACCACTAATTCCCCCCCTTATATTCTTCCTTGATAATTCTGATACATATATATATATATATATATATGTTGATTTATGGCCACCAAGCACCATGATGGTTTTGAGTGAGAAAGAAAATTAGGTTTTCTTTTGATGCATGGTCGGTTGAAGTATGAAAAGGTTGAATCTATTATATAGGGTTATGAGGTCTTTAGCTTAAGTTGAATACACTTTCAACCTCTAAAGGACTCTCTTTTCAAACTCAACAAAGGCAGACAGGACCCACTTCTATGGCGTAATTTCTCCACAACTATATCAGCATATATATATATAAGCAGGATAAGAATTGCTAATAGCAGACAGCTTTCCATCCAAGAAAAGAGAAATGTAAAAAGGTTCATGGTGAATGAAATTTTTCTCATATATAATCACACTTGACAAAGGAAGCTTCCTAATTTTCTTCTGATTTTTCAGTTTTTTTTTAAATAACTAACGATGCAATATATTTATTGATCACATTGTCGGCCACATTGCTTTTAATCCGTGTATTTCAGAGTGAATAGTACTGGAGCCTGAAATAGGAGCTTTTTCCAGCTGCTATTTCTGATTGCAACGACTTCTGAAGGATTCGGGTTTTTGATAAATCTTCAAGCCACACCACAAAGCTTGGGCTTCTTCAAAGCAAGCAAAAGTTTCCTTTGGGCTTCTTCACACAGAGTTTGGGCTGCTCTAAGTTTTTACCTAGAGGGCGTGGCTCTTATTTTGATTCATATTGTTATTGCGGGTTTGTTTTGCCATAGAGCTCCTAATCTAATCTAAATTACTGCCGACTTTTGACTTGGATTAAGTATTAATCCTCTCCTAATCTATTCATATTACTCTTGTTAGTTACACATAATAACAAACAAGGAACCTGGATATGATTTATGCCATCTCTACATGCATGAGCTAACAACATTAATATATCAATTTAACACTCACTACTAGCTCTTATACTTGGCTAATAATAAGTTACATTAAAAAATTGGGATGTGAATTTCAACTAACCCAATAAAATATAAAAATCAATCTAGTCCGGGATCCCTTTCAACATTTCGGGCTCTATGAAGCATTAGTCTTATGACTTACTTCAAAGTATTATGATTTGTGTCGCATTGATTCAGAGTGCTAGGGTCAGTCACCCATGTAATTTTTTGCCATAAACGCATATAAATCCCATTATAAACCTTACATGTATCAATCAACAACTAGCAAATCAGTCATTCGCCCGCCCACATTTGACTGATCCTAGCAATTTCCTTTTAATTAAAGCATTATTAGACAAATAAATTCCTAATTTCAAGCGGACAAAAAAACAGAAGAAGCTGAAAATCCAAACTGAACTACTATTGGGCTTTGTTTGTTTGTTTTTAGTTTTGAGCTTTAAGTTAGTTCTTGCTTGCCTGGGCCCATGGGCTGATTCTTAATTGTTTTCCTTTTCCGACCTGGGCTTTCTGGTAATAATTATTTATTTATTTATTTACCCGAAAGGAGAAACTAACAAAACCAACAGATCCAAAATACCTCATTCAAACGTTTAGAAAAAATAAAAATAATAAATATCACGTTCTCTGCTGCTCGCGAGTTGCGAGCCAGGGGCAAAACTGCAACGCCTCCATTGTTGTTCGTTCGTACAACTTCCAGTAGTTAGCAGAACCACTCTACCGGGCACCAGGTACTCTTTTCCTCTTGGGCTTCTTACTTATTAATCTTTTATTTAACTAAATAAGGGTGGCTGTGATGAAACTAGGGCTGTTATTTTGGGGGTTTAGGGGTTGTCATGGTTTGGGATTCGTTGAAATTGGGTGTGGGTTGTTGTTGTTGTGATTATGTAAGTGCTAATTTGTTTACATTAATGCCTTTTGTTTTTATTTTCGATGGGCTGCTGAAAAAATTTCAAATTTCAAATTTCGTCTTTATTTGGTGCCCAATGTATCTGTGCGCTGTGGACGTGGTGAAAGCTTCTCTTCTTTTTTTTTTCTTTTTGTAATTGATTGATGGAAATTTTAAGTGTGGAGCTTTGTTTTGCTGACAATTACTCTTTTTGATAGAGTTAATAATACTAAATTTGAATGTGATGATTCTAATAAACTGGGTTTATGTTTTTATGGGGTTATTTATGTTTTGTATGCAAGTGACTATGTCCCCCTGAGTGGGTGTATTTTTATGTGTTTATTAATGAAAACTCAGTCGTGCTGTGGAGTTTTTTTATTTTTAGAATCATGTTAGTTAGTTAATTTGTATCTTTTTCACAGGTATTGTAAATTTGGGAAGCTCTAAAGAAAAGAACAAGACAGTGATGGCTAGAAAGTACAGTAGTGAATCTAGTGAAGATGATGTGAGGGGTGAGAGAGATAAATATAGAAGTAGAATCGGTTCTAGGTCAAACAATCTTCATGAAACTGGTGATGAAATTGATTCATCAGATTCTGATGGAGGAAACAGAACAAAACGACAGGAGAGACGGGATGGACATCGTAGTGATGATATGGACAAGGAAAGGTCCAGCAACGACAAAGATGGAAGGTGGCTGGATGATCATCGAGATAGGAAGGGATCTGGAGAAAGTTCTGATGAAGATGGAGAGCTGAAAGAGAAAGACCGGGATACTCAACTGAAGGAAAGAAAGCATGAGAATGGCCATAGAAGACGTGAAAATGGGAAGGGTGATAGAGTGACAGAATCTTATAGAAGTTCTGAAGAAGATGGCGAGCAAGTGAGGAGGCACCGACATGAAAGGGAAAGGGAGAAACCTCGCCAGCATGAGAGTGGGCATAGAAGGCCGGAGACCGAGGATAGTCATAGATATAGGGGCCGACATTCACGTCACTATTCAGACCACAAGGATGAAAGGGAAGAGCACAGAACATTAGAACAGAAAAAGGATAAAAGAGATGATGATAAGAGAAGGAGGTATAGAAACCAGGATGATGATGGAGATCTAAAGTATCGTAGAAATAACGAGGTAAAAGAAAGACGAGAAGAGAGTCGAAGTCTGAGGCAAAATGATGAGCGAGATAGCAGGATGCTTGAAAATTCAAAACCTCAAGGACAGTCAAAGTTACAAGAAGGCAACATGAGTACTGATGTGTCAAATTTAGGAAAAAGTGGTGGAGTTTACATCCCCCCATTTAAGTTGGCCCGGATGATGAAAGACGTTGATGATAAAAGTAGTGTTCAGTATCAGAGATTGACATGGGATGCCCTCCGAAAGAGTATCAATGGCCTTGTGAACAAAGTCAACGCTGCAAATATAAAAAATATAATTCCTGAAATTTTTGCCGAGAATCTGATTCGTGGAAGGGGTCTCTTTTGCCGTTCATGCATGAAATCGCAGATGGCATCTCCAGGTTTCACTGATGTGTTTGCAGCATTGGTTGCTGTTGTCAACACAAAGTTTCCTGAGGTTGGTGAACTTCTGTTGAGAAGAATTGTGTTACAGCTTAAGAGGGCATTTAAGCGGAATGACAAGGTGAGTTTTTGCCCATGCTTTGTTATTTTACTTTACCACTTTAGTGTTTGCTGACAGAATATGTCTTTTATTTAGATTGATTCTATTTCTCTTCTTTAACTGGCTTTACTTTTGAACAGCCACAACTACTAGCTGCCGTTAAATTTATAGCACATCTGGTCAACCAGCAAGTGGCTCATGAGATTATTGCCTTAGAATTGCTGACCGTTCTGCTGGAGAACCCTACCGATGACAGTGTTGAAGTCGCTGTTGGCTTTGTCACCGAGTGTGGATCAATACTGCAGGACCTTTCACCTAAAGGGCTTCATGGTGGGTTTGCTGTTTGATTTGTTAGCATTTATGCGCTTTTGGGTTTTATTCATTAATGAGATTTATGTGTTTATGAACAATATATTCTTTCTCTCTGCTTATTATGCATTGTATCTTCCTAATATTATATTTAGGACTTACACACTGCTACATTATACCATTTTCCCTTTTCAGTTTTTTTGTTTAGTTTATTTTTCAACTTATCAGTAGACAAATTAAATCAATGTGAATTTGGACCAGTTAAAGGTTAGAACATTCTTTTTTATGATATGCAAGACAGATGTGCACCCATTTTAAATTGACTGCATTAGATGCTATTTTAAGTGGATCTTCGTTCTGGTCATCTGGGTTCTTCTGTTGGTTACTGTACTGTCCCCTTTATCTTGAACGTTATATTTTATTGGGTTCATAGTACATTTTCCTTTTCAGGGAGTTGTTTGACATTGCTCTTATTGTTTGTAATTTTTTGCAGGCATCTTTGAGCGCTTTCGTGGAATTCTTCATGAGGGAGAAATAGACAAAAGAGTGCAATATTTGATTGAAAACTTGTTTGCAACACGAAAAGCAAAGTTTCAGGTTGAGTGACTTGAGTCTATTTGTCTTTGTGATGGTAAATTATATAGAAACAAAACACTGAGAGCTTACAATTTGTTGTTCTCATGTCCATTTGCAGGGGCACCCAGCTGTTCGTCCAGAACTGGACCTTGTAGAGCAGGAAGACCAGTTGACGCATGAACTTTCTCTTGAAGAGGAGATAGATCCAGAAATTACCCTTGGTATGTCTTATCTTATGACGTAAATTTATTTTTTAGCTTTTTTTTTACCTACCAGGGCTCTATTCATTGTGGATGTGAATGTTTTGATTTGTGCTCATTTAGATATTTTCAAGCCCGATCCTGATTTCCTTGAGAATGAGAAGCGCTATGAAGAATTGAAGAAAACCATACTTGGTGAGGAGTCTGAAGATGAAGAAGGTTCTGATGCAGTTTCAGATGGTGAGGATGACGACGAGGACGATGATGATGAAGAATCTGAGGAAGAGGATGAGCAGCAGATGCAAATAAGAGATGAGACAGAGACAAATCTTGTAAATCTTCGAAGAACGATCTATCTTACAATCATGTCCAGTGTAGATTTTGAGGAGGCGGGACATAAGCTCCTGAAGATTAAACTTGAGCCTGGTCAAGAGGTGAGTGTTACAAGTCATGCATGGTGTTGCTATCTTGTTATACATGATAAGTAGTAAACTGGATGTGTCTATGTGCCATCTTAGAATGAACTAGAAATAGTATCAATGTAGAACTGCTTGTTCTTGGTTAATAATCAGTTAACCACAATCCTAATGATTTGAGTTTACGTTATCCTAATATGAAGATTAAATATTAATATGAACCGAATTAAATTGCAAGTATATGAATCATGTGTAGACTGAAGAGTGTATTACAGGATTATTCTTAGGAGGATTGACTTGGGACAACCTATTTGTATTATTAGTTAGTTAGCCAATTTAACATAAATTTTGACTAATCTAAGACGAATATCAAAGAGCGAAAGAAAGAATTTTACATGAATCCAAAGGGAAAGTGGTCGACCACACTCTGGTTTACAAGAGGCCAACCACTTTTACCAGTGGCATTCTCTATCTTGTTTGTCAGGTTGAGAACCCTAAGTTTTAAATTTCACAGTAAAATTTTTGAAACTCTATGAGTGCACAGTGTTTGTTATCTTGACTTTCACAGTAGTTGACGAATGATAATTGTGTTGATTTGACCTTACAGATGGAACTATGCGTCATGCTTTTGGAATGTTGCAGTCAGGAGAGAACCTACCTCCGTTATTATGGTCTGTTGGGGCAGAGGTTCTGTATGATCAATAAAGTCCACCAGGAAAATTTTGAGAAATGCTTTGTCCAGCAGTATTCCATGATCCACCGGCTTGAAACAAATAAGCTACGTAATGTTGCGAAGTTTTTCGCCCATTTACTTGGCACAGATGCCCTTCCCTGGCATGTGTTAGCCTATATACGATTGACGGAAGAAGACACTACTTCATCTTCTCGTATTTTTATCAAGATCCTTTTCCAGGTAACAAAAGGGAAATTTTGTTTTTCTACAATTTCTGTTTGGCTTTTTAGGACTTCCATTACTTGTTACAATGTTGGCAGCTCTGTATCCTCTTATGAGATGGTTCAACTTAAATTTGATCATAAAGTTTAACCTAAGATGTGATATGTTGGGGGTATGCTGACAATTTTTAGTTACTGCTGCCTTTGAATAAATCCTTCACTTTAAAACATTTTGTAACTCATTGGGAGCATTGATAGATCTGATTGGGAAGAAGAAGAGTAAAAGATTAGCAGATAAATGTGGGTTAGTTGAGAATAGTTCTGGATCACAATTACATCTGATAGGTTGGGGTGGGTGGGGGTGTATACCTGGCAATCATTAGTGACCTCTGCCTCTGAATAAATGCTTGTCCATGTAACGGCCTTTTGTTTTTTGTATACCATGAGAGGTGGGACGTAGGCTCATGTTTTTGCTTTTAATATCTCGAAACTCAATGCATTAAAATATCATTACCTACCAAATTTAAGCCTTTTTTCTTTGGCTAATTTCTGGTGTTAAGATTTACTTCACAGGTCTGAAGATGATTTCTTAGAGAATGTTGATGTACAGTTTGTACAAAATTGTAATTTGTTATTGTTTCTGGTGTGCAGGAATTGTCAGAACATCTTGGCATCCGTTTGTTAAATGAGCGGCTCACAGATCCTTCAATGCAGGACTCTTATGATTCTATTTTCCCAAAGGATAATCCCAAGAACACTCGTTTTGCCATTAATTTTTTCACATCCATTGGGCTTGGTGGCATCACTGAGAACCTGCGTGAGTACTTGAAGCATATGCCACGACTCATTATGCAACAACAAAAAGCAGTGTCAGACTCAGAATCTGAGAGTTCGGGTTCATCCGATTCGGACTCTGAGTCTGAATCAGAACCATCAAGTTCTGATGAAAGTGACAGTGATAGTGACGGACGGCACAAGAAGCGTAGGAGTGAAAGTGATAGGAAGGAAAGACACAAGAAGCGTAGGAGAGATTAAGTTCTTTTACTGCCTTGGAAATACATATCATGATGTTCTCAATGAAACACAAGAATTTTTCGTTGATTTTCCAAGTTATGGGAGAAAATGAGTGGGACAAATATGTTGTAACTCTACGAGTCTGTTCACTGTATAACACCAGTTGAAATTTTTGCAGTTCTATGTTATTGTAGTCATTAAGCATGTTCACAATATTTAGGTTTCTGCTAGAGTACATTGTTTGAGCAGTGGTTTCCAATTTTGGTATTCTTTGAGGAATGCTTTTAGGTTCTGTTATGTTCAACTTGCTGCTTCTTCTTCCGCTTCTTCTTCCTTATTTGTATCAAGAAGTCCGTTTGGATTTTGGGCCTTTGCCCGTTGTGTATTATAACTTTGAATCTTGGAGATGCAGTAAAGAAGGATGGATCTTCACTTTATTATTAAAGTATTAAGTTTGAGTAACAAAATAGTATTATGAAGCATGCCGTAGGTTAGAAGAATGTTAAATTAACTCAAAAAATTTAACACAAAAACAAATTAACACATGAAAATTTGAATTTACATTGCACCATTGGAGGAAAAACTGCATTTACATTTACCGGAGATGTAAATGAGACCTCTCTCTCCTGGATATGCTCTTACTGTCTATTCTTTTCACCACACAGGCGAAGTTTGCATCTTGATATCCCTGTGGAAACAGCCTTGTTGGTCAAGTCCTTAATGAACCTGCGTGACTTGAAAGTGAGCACACTATCATCACAATGTGCTGCTGCCTGCCTTTCAAGTTACTTCACAGTTTCAGATTTGGCTCAAAATTGACCACAGCTTTAGACTTCTCTGCACTTCTGCGTCACTTCATATTGATGGAATTACGAAGAAGCTCACTTCTGCAATAATATCTTCTTGAATCTTTATGTCGTGCATAAGTTTAAGCCTTGTATTGTGTATCCAATTTCTAATAATTGGTCCTCTATTGTCGATTGTGGCTAGTTCCATCTAATCACAAAATGACCAAGTTCTAGAGGTCCTTGTGTTTATTAGTGAAAGCTACCGGATGTAGAAAATTTGAGAGAGACCTGTGAGAGCTACAGCTACTGCCCTCTACATTCTAATAATCTTTATCTTCAATATTCTTTAACTTTGTCTTAAAAAGCATAGATTTTTGCTCATAACCCATCTTGCCCTTTGAGTATTGAATGATCCCAACTTGCCTATTTGTCAGCAATTTAAATTTATTTGTATGAAAACAATGGGAACCAACCACTTATCCATTTTTAAAGTTATTTTTTCATGACCCACACAGCCTTGCAAGCAATGTCAAAGCCAAAATGAAAGCAACAATATATCTACTGCAGCTAATTATAAGCAAAATTAGTGAATGTGACTATAACCTGCATGATGAACTGTCACACCTGACAGACAGGCTTTGCCTTGTGCTGTGCCTCATGATCTCTTGATTTTTTGGGTTTTCTGTATTTGTGGCTCTTCTTTTCACTTATAACTAGACATCACTTGTGACCCCAAGAATCTAAAATCAAGAAAGTCTGCAGCATTGGCAACAAACAACCAATAAGAACCAATAAGAACCAATAAGAACCAATAAGACCCCTTGCTCCAATTGGAAAGCCAATATTATTTTAGTACTAAACTTCACTTATTTTCACCCAAACCAAAACAGAAGGACTTTTTTTCTGTTGCCTTTTTATTTGAAGGAGCCATATTGTCTTGCAAATTGTTAGCAGATGAAGGGGAATCATTGTGCAACTTGTGCCATTCCTTTTAGATGGAAAAGGTCAAAAGACATGTATAGTTTGGCAGTGCATGCTGCATATATGCGAACACAACAAAATTTGGTGAGCACAAGTGTCCCTACCACATGCAATAAGAGCCAGTCGAAATGAATTTGGTATGACTTTGAGCTCATTGCGATTCTTTCTACGCAATCACAGATCAATAAAAACCAGATAAAAATTTCATAAATGGCTGTGATGACACCTCAATTTGTCTTGCTTTGCCCTTTTGGGAAGACAGTCAAATATTTGTTTTATTGTTCAGAAGATTGCATTCATCCATTTAACTCATCCCAAAAACAAAAGCCAAAAAGGTCACGTGATGCTCTCACGGTTGGGGTTGTTCCAGTGGGCAAACCCAGTACATAGTTTTTTCCAAGAATCAAATTGTTTGTAGCCTGTTTCTTCAACTAGAGGACAAATACAAAAAATGGAAAGCAAACTTGTATCACAGGTTCACAATGCTTTGCACTGAAATGAATGATTGAAGATGAATCCCTGTCAACGTGACTCACCAGATATTCATGTAACTTCCACGCTTTGCTTTCGGATTAGGGTAAGGGCAGAATCAGGAATTTTTCAATGGGTGGGCTAGCTAAAGTTATTAGCTTAAAATCTAATGATAATTTTTTTTTTTTGTACTTACATTTTCTATAGTTTTTTTAGATAAAAAAAAGTATACATTAAATCATATAAATCATGCTAATTGTAAACACAAGAAAAAAAATTTGAAATTAGAGCCATATTATTCACGAAAGGGTGAATTTCATTTATAAAAATGCTTCTCTTTTGGAGACAAATTAATAGAAAATTTTTAAAATTGATGTTGGGACAAACTTTGACATCAAATACAAATGTGGAAGACCTTAGACTATTGGTGTTGAAATGGTATATATTATAGTTAAAATATTAGGCTATATGTATATCTAATTTGTTTTTTTCCCAAATCTTCACTGGGCTACAGCCAAGGACAGTTCTTGCCTTCGTTCTCTCTTGAACTAGGGATGCTTAAACAAAAGTAACTATAACACCGTCCCGTGATGTTATTAATTCAAAAAGAAAGAAAAAAAGTGTCCAGCCAAGTTTGGTAAAAGTGTAGTAGGCTCTTTCTCTTGATTGTGTGATGTGATGTAATAGTGGAAGCAAAATTCTTTGGAAGTAGTCATAAATTCTTGGAGGTTGTTAATACAGCTGTAAAGATGAAAGAGAATGGCAATACGACTTGTGCAAACATAGATACAAATTTGAAATGATCTTAATCGACATGGAGACATGTGATATGTGGGTCGATGTTTTTATATCACTTAGTTTGGAACTATATGCAGGATTAATAATTATAAAAAAGACAATGTTGCTTTACCCGAAAGATGATAAAAAATTTGGAATTCAAAAAGAATTTGAGTTTTGCTTTTCCATCCAAAACAATCAAAACTTTTGGTATATTCTCTGAATAACAATCGCTGGACTAACCATCAATTACAATTACAATTAAATTTCAGTTAAAATGGAGCGAAAAGAAGGCCATTTGTTGGGGGATATAATCAAACACAAATAATGGCATCGGGGTCGTCTTGGTTTGGTGCTGTGCTGTGTGCCTTTCTTCTTGGATTCAGATGGCCTCAACCTCAACCCCCAAACCTCCTTGGTCAAACCCCTCCTCAAAACACGACACCACATCCGTGATCCTCACCTCTCTCTCTCTATCTCTCTCATTACAGTCATAGCTTGTAGATAGATATGGTAAATCAGACTTCTGTGGAATTATTGCTCTGTAGATATTATAAATAAACTTTACGCAAAAACCATTATTTGCTTCCAAGAGATGGTTTTGGATATCCCTTGCTATCTTGGACTCTAGCTTCTCTGCGCGTGTGTATAAATATAGCCCCACACTCTCAGTCTCAGTCTCTCACTCCCACATGTGCTCCTGCCTTTAACTTTTTCTTGGTCTCTCTTTCTTTATACACTTTTTAATTCAATTTATACTCAGAATATGTGTTTTTGATCACGTTCCTCCCGAGGTCACTGAATTTCGAATTCCCTGTCTTCAGGGTTTTGCCAAAAATAGATGCTTTGATTTTCTTTACTTGAATTTTGAGGTCAAACTGATTGTTTTCTGTGCTCTGTTCTCTGTTCTTATGGAGCTTTGTCACTTAGATGAGATTTTCTTTGTTGGGTTTTGTTAAAAATTGAACCGTTTGATTATTGGCAGTTGAATGTGAAGTTGTGAACTCCATTTGACTGCTTAGTGGTTTGTTGGTATTTACTTACTTGCTTTCATTCACATTTGGGTAACTTTTAATCTGGTTTTTTTTTTTTCATAATGAAAATGAAGGTCTTTCTGTGTATTGATTTGTTAGCGGTGTTTATAATCATTTTTCTATGTGGTTTTTCTCTGGGTAAGGAGTGTACCAATATTCCTACTCAGCTCTCATCACATAGTTTTCGATATGAGCTTTTATCTTCCCACAATGAAACACGGAAGGAAGAGATGTTCTCATACTACCACTTGATACCAACCGATGATTCTGCGTGGATGAATTTGCTTCCAAGAAAGATACTGAGGGAAGAAGATGAAAATGAATGGGCAATGATGTACAGGAAAATGAAAAATCCAAATGGTTTTGAGGCCTCTGGAGGCTTTCTTAAGGAAGTGTCATTGCATGATGTGAGGTTGGATCCAACTTCACAACATGGACGGGCACAGCAAACAAATTTGGAGTACCTATTGATGTTAGACTCAGATAGTTTACTTTGGAGCTTTCGGAAGACAGCAGGTTTACCAACAATTGGGACACCATATAAGGGGTGGGAGGAGCCGACTGGTGAACTTCGAGGTCATTTTGTAGGTCAGTGTTATTTATTAACTCGTTATTTTTGTTTTCTTTATTGAAATTGTTAATCTTGATGATCACAGTGTTTGTGTAATTTCTCTGTTGTCGCATATTACTACATTTCTACGTTCATATTGTCTTCTCGTGCTTTATAAAATGGGATTACGATTTTATTAAAGCTAATTTCATTTCTGTTAATCTTCGTGAGACTGCCATAAATGGAAGGCACTTATGGAAGTGCCCCTTCCATCTTAGTTTGGAGAACACTTGCACATTGTTCGGATTATTGTGGAGAATGAATAATATGATACAAATGCATTCATTTCCTCCGCATTCTCCTCTCTTTCCAGACAATAGGTCTAGTATCTATCTGTCACTAGTTCTCAAATTTCATGGCGCCATGGTACTCCCCTTTACAGCAAAGGGGTTACCTTCAATTGCAATTTTAATTTATAATATTCAGCTTGTACTTGTATGGTGATGTATAACGAACAGCTTGCTTTTGTATTTTGAAGGGCATTACTTGAGTGCATCAGCACTAATGTGGGCTAGCACTCACAACAATACCCTCAGAGATAAAATGTCTGCAATAGTGGACAATCTATATCTTTGTCAGAAGAAAATTGGCAGTGGATATCTTTCTGCTTTTCCATCTGAGCAATTTGATCGATTTGAAGCTATTAAGCCTGTCTGGGCTCCTTATTACACCATTCACAAGGTAGAATATTCTTAATTTGTTTCACTAGAGCAATTACTTCATTTTGACTCAAAGGGTCATGATTAGCTTTTCCACTTTTCTACTTTGACAGATCTTGGCAGGCCTATTGGATCAATATACATTGGGTGAAAATACTCAAGCTTTAAAAATGGTGACATGGATGGTCGATTACTTTTACAACCGTGTTCAGAATGTAATATCAAAGTACAGCGTAGAAAGACATTATCTGTCACTTAATGAAGAAACCGGTGGCATGAATGATGTTCTTTATAAGTTATATGTTATCACAGTAAGTAAGATTACCTACAAAGTACCTTTTGCTCTTCCTCCAGATCATTCATGTTTGCCTGTTCAGCATTAGTATGAAGTACCATTCATAGTTGTCATGATCTTTCTTTAAAAGTATGCAATTGGGGAAATGGAACCACCCATGTGTGTCATATGGCTCATTTAAAAAGTATTAAAATGAGGACATGAGAAGTTCACCTTGTATGGTGTAAATGGCCGTAACCTAATCATTATAGGTTTTAATTGATTTTTCTATTTTTCTCTGTGGTTCAGTAAGTCCCTGGCACCATCTTAGGACTCTAGTTTCCATATATATGTGTGTGTGTGTGTGTGAAGTACTTACAATATTGTGGACATCGGGGTTGTGGTATTAACAATTCTTTTTTACTATGCTCAGAATGATACGAAGCATTTATTGTTGGCTCATCTTTTTGACAAACCATGCTTTTTAGGATTGCTGGCAGTGCAGGTAACCATCATTTTCTGTTCAATACCTATAGTTAGGTTTCTTACAAATTTTTTCTTCCTTTCTTTTCCGTGAGTAGACATATAACAAACACCAATTGGAAATCAGTATACTCTTTGCGAACATATATTGCTCCAAACATCGTTGCTTGTATGCTAGACGAAATCAAACGAGTCTCCAGTCCTGAAATTTGGACTCTTTTGCTTTAGATAATGTCATATGCTATAAGTCAAGACAATTCCATGTTTGTTAAAACCTAGTTCAAACTACCTCATGGTCTAATGGTATTCCAGTGCACCAACTGTCTGAGGTTGCAGGAATAAGCCCTGCATTGGTCCTTTGTATTAGATGATGAGTATAAATGTAATCACCCAGATAGCACAGTTATATACTTCTGATTAGCTAACAAATGGGGCAGTAACTTTGAGAAGTGAACAGAAAGAAAGCTAAAGTCGTTGACACATTTGTTTTGAGGTCAAAGTTTAATGTTTCATGTGTTGTCCTTATACATAGATGTAAGTTTTTGTCTAAGAGATGAATGTTGTAGTATGCGGGGTACTGAAAATGGGTAGACATAATATGGAATATCCAAAAAGTACTTAATAGATATATAAAGACAGAAAGTAAAATTTGTACTTCTAACTTAACAAAGACAAGCTCCAAATTTGGTAAGATGTTTTATACTTCCTAGGCAATGTACATTTGGGACTTCAGCATACGAACATAATCTAAATAGTAGGGAACTGATTCACTGGTTCTGGCTTTTTCTGTCTCTTTCTATAGTTAGGACAGTTCAATTTCTAGCTTCTGTGAACCTTATCTCTTGGAACCCCTCTCATCAAGTAGTTTTTTTTTTTGGTAGGCTGACGACATATCTGGTTTTCACGCCAACACGCATATCCCAATTGTTATTGGTTCTCAAATGCGATATGAAGTCACTGGTGATCCACTTTATAAGGTAAATGATTTGTTTATATTATATAGCATCTGAACTACAATTCTCAACAAAGCCTGATATCCTTTCTACTGTTTATGTATGAGCTTAACAAATAGGCTTTTTCCCCTTGCACTCCATGTGTGCTTGTAAGGATGTTACTTCTCTTTTTAAAATGGTATTGCACTTGCGTTTTTAATTCCTATTTTTAATCTTTAGATTACCATCTTGTCTATTTCCTTATTCAGTAACTACATCACTAGTACTTTTTAATTTCACTGAAGGCTTATGCTATTAGAGAAGCCTTTTTTATTCTAACATTTTTAACAAATCTGGAATTGTCAGGAAATGGGGATTTTCTTTATGAACATTGTTAACTCTTCCCACAGCTATGCAACAGGAGGGACATCAGTCAGTGAGTTCTGGTACTAAAATTAAGCTTACTAAAGTTTCGGTTTCAGTTCATTCGTAATAAGCTCTTCTTTTTGCTTGAAAAGTCTAGATGCATCCCTTTATCTGGTTATGGCTAGTTTCTTTTGGACTTGTTTCTTAACCAGAAGTGTTATGATCTGCTTTCCTCAACTTGTGAGCAGGTCAGACCCTAAAAGATTGGCAGGCACTCTACAAACAGAGAATGAGGAGTCGTGCACAACTTATAACATGTTGAAGGTATGCCTGTCGTTATTGTTCTCAAGGCTTCTTTTGGATTTTTTCAAAGTTGTGTAGGAAGTTGATTGATTGCTTTTTAATATCTATTAATTTCATAAAGCAAGACCCAGATGTCACCCTTCCTCCTACTGAGGCTTATCTTATATAATACATGATATCTGTTGGATTTTAGTTTACTGTTGAAAGAGGTACATCTATGGGAAGTCTACACACACCAAAAAAAAAAAAGCAGTGCAAAACTTCATCATTCACTTTATAGTTTTCATGTTATTTACCATAAAGGCCCAGGTGATTCGGCAACTTTAGCATATCTCAATCATCTTGTAGGTCTCTCGCCACCTGTTTAAATGGACCAAAGAAACAGCATATGCGGATTATTATGAACGAGCTCTGACAAATGGTGTGCTAGGCATCCAAAGAGGGACACAGCCTGGAGTCATGATTTACATGCTCCCACTAGGTCGTGGAAATTCCAAGGCCAGAAGCTACCATGGTTGGGGAAAACCATTTGAGTCGTTCTGGTGCTGCTATGGCACTGGTACGAGATTGCTTGGGACTGCTTGTCCTTTTTATTTTTTTTTTCAGGGAATTTCAGCATTTTTTTTTAAACTTTCATGATCTGTATATTGTAATGATGTGCTTTCTCACTTTCAATTTGATATGATTCAAGCAAAATCATTTAGACTGTGATTCCTCTTGTTTTCTGTTATAGGTGCTGCGTAATAACCATCAGTTATGTGTCTCTTCTTAATGCTTTTGTAGGAATTGAATCATTCTCAAAGTTAGCAGATTCCATATATTTTGAAGAGGGAGGAGAAGTTCCTGGTCTTTACATTATCCAGTATATATCAAGCTTGCTTGATTGGAAATCTGGACAAATTGTGCTTAATCAGACAGTTGATCAAGTCAATTCATGGGATCCTTACCTTAGAGTCACATTGACATTTTCTTCAAAGGAGGTATACATACATTGACATTGGCATTAACATTATCATATGATTCACTCATTTCAGTGTTGACAATTCATCTTTTCTGCATCTGCTTCCTTAGTCTTTCAGTTTCAACTTTGTTTCTACTTTGTTTTCTGTAATATGTAGGACACTTCTCTTCTTATAATAATGTTGTGTGAAACACTTGCAAGGACGCCACCGTACACACATCCTCTTTTGTTTGACACTCATTTAGAAACCTGTAAAAGAGTTCACCCTTGTCTACTTACTTATTAGTTGTGTATTATTTTTGGCCTGCATGTGACCTGCACATTTTGGTATAGACATACACGTGCATGTTTTCAGTTTATAGATTCACTAAAACAAACGCGTATAGTGTCTTTTGTCTCTAGACATGAGAGTTGTCTCGTGTCCTTTCTGTGCCTGACATAGAACTTTATATTGGATTTAAATGATGCAGGGGACAGGCAAATCATCTACCTTGAACTTGCGAATGCCTATTTGGACTGCTTCAAATGGTGCAAAGGCAGCATTGAATGGTCAAAGTCTGAGTGTACCAGCTCCAGGTGTGAGATAACTCGCAGTTTCCTCTCTATTTCTGCAGTTGCATTTCTGATCCTCTTTGCCGTGTTTTTTAGGCGCAAACTATAGGCTTAACTGATATTATTTTCCTATTTCTGATGCAGGTAGTTTCCTATCTGTCACAAGCAAATGGAGTTCTGGTGACACTTTGACCCTTCAGCTACCCATTAGTCTAAGAACAGAGGCTATTCAAGGTACTTTTGTTAAAAATCCATTTCAACAAGTATATACATCTGCCACTCCCTAGGATACATGGCTTTACCAATAAGCAAAAGATTTGTTTTGTGAATGATATATAACTGACAAAGTCCTTTGAACAAAATTCAGATGATCGGCCTGAGTATGCTTCAATTCAAGCAATTCTTTATGGTCCATATCTGCTTGCGGCTCATACCAGCGGTAACTGGGACATTAAAACTGGCTCAGCTAAAACCATTGCCGACTGGATAACTCCAATCCCTTCTTCATACAATAATTTTTTGGTTTCCTTCTCCCAAGAATATGGAAACTCAAAATTTGTAATAGCTGTCACAAACCAATCAATTGCATTGGACGTCTTTCCTGAAACTGGCACTGACACTTCTGCTCATGCCACTTTCAGACTCATTTCAAATGACTTGTCCACAAAGCTCTCTACGGTGAATGATGCTATTGGCAAATCAGTCATTCTAGAACTGTTTAATCTTCCAGGAAAGGTTTTAGTGCAGCAAGGGAAAGACAATAATCTTGGGATAGCAGATATGTCCAGTAGTAAGGACTCTTCAGTTTTCCATTTGGTTCCAGGTTTGGATGGAAAGAACACAGTATCCTTAGAGTCAGAAAGCTTCAAAGGTTGCTTTGTGTACAGTGAAAAAATTGAGGCACTGGCAGGCTTGAAGCTCGTCTGCAGTCCAGAGTCATCGGATGCTGGATTCAACCAGGCAGCCAGCTTTGTAAAGAGTAATGGAATAAGCCAGCATCATCCTATCAGCTTTGAGGCTAAAGGAGCAACAAGGAGCTTTCTTCTAGCACCATTGTCAAGCTTCCATGATGAATCTTACACTGCTTATCTCAACATTACAGCCTGATAAGTAGGGACAGGATTGTGGAAACCGGAATGAATCTATTCGATATCAAACTATTTATGATAGTTTTTATTTTTCTCACAGTGGCAGCCGTTACTTCAAATCCCTTAATTGCTTTTGCAGATAGGGATCTTATTTAGAAATCCCAGAGTAGTGTTCATCTTGTATATTCATCTTCTACGTGATTTCTGAGGTTCCTGTTATTAGTATCCATGCTAATATGCTACAAAGAAAGAATTGCTGTAGCTACATCGAAGATGATTTAACAGCAGTTTGCTTCTGCATGAGGATATTCAGAATTTGAAATATGAAAAGATTATAGCATTGCTGGGAAGTTTCTAGTGCCTTTTGGGTTTATGGTATACATATAGACTTGTTCAATGTCTTCAACCATGGGGATTATAGTTTGGTTGTGCAATTTGCTTCAAGCTCTAGTCGCTCATAAACTCTTGGCATTTAAGTTGCTTGTACAACACAACTCTACCAAAAGTATTTGGTAGCTGAAATTGGCTGTGGTTTAGAAGAGCGGGACCTAGCTAACAAATATTAATATTATTGAGGATTATATAAATAAACATTGAAAATGGTCTTGAGTTGCACAGTGGTTCGAAACCCCCTCCTTCTTATAATTTAGATTATCGCTTGTATTCAAAAGTGAAAAAGAAAACATTGCCAAATAATTCACAAATGTTGACTCTAACATTCAGGAACGGATCTAAAATTTATAATTGGGGGGTTGAACTTCATGCTCTAATGGATCAAATCCCTTAATTGCTTTTGCAGATAGGGATCTTATTTAGAAATCCCAGAGTAGTGTTCATCTTGTATATTCATCTTCTACGTGATTTCTGAGGTTCCTGTTATTAGTATCCATGCTAATATGCTACAAAGAAAGAATTGCTGTAGCTACATCGAAGATGATTTAACAGCAGTTTGCTTCTGCATGAGGATATTCAGAATTTGAAATATGAAAAGATTATAGCATTGCTGGGAAGTTTCTAGTGCCTTTTGGGTTTATGGTATACATATAGACTTGTTCAATGTCTTCAACCATGGGGATTATAGTTTGGTTGTGCAATTTGCTTCAAGCTCTAGTCGCTCATAAACTCTTGGCATTTAAGTTGCTTGTACAACACAACTCTACCAAAAGTATTTGGTAGCTGAAATTGGCTGTGGTTTAGAAGAGCGGGACCTAGCTAACAAATATTAATATTATTGAGGATTATATAAATAAACATTGAAAATGGTCTTGAGTTGCACATCAGTGGTTCGAAACCCCTTCTCCTTATAATTTAGATTATCGCTTGTATTCAAAAGTGAAAAAGAAAACATTGCCAAATAATTCCCAAATGTTGACTCTAATATTCAGGAACGGATCTAAAATTTATAATTGGGGGGTTGAACTTCATGCTCTAATGGGAAAAATATATTTTAATGTTCAAGGCACATAACAAGTCATAGATTTTAAAACACCAAGAATTGTAAACGGAACAAAAGATAGTTTAATAACCACAAAAAACAAGAAAAGAGAACCAAATTCAAGAGTTGCATGCATATATTGGAGGGGACATAAGAGTAAAACAACATTTTCTCTAATATACATATGGGAAAATTTTAGGGGGCCAGGGCCATGTCAGGCCCAGACGCGCGGCTCCATCCCTGCTAATATATAGTTTTCACTTTATTAAAGGAAGCTTGAGTTCAAATCTCATGAAAAAGAGTTAGTTGTGTTGGATTAAAACAAAAATTTACTCTAATAATCTAAATTATGTAGCAAAACATATTTATCATGCTCATTTTATAAAACGTAAATTAGTAACACCAACCGGATTTGAGTACTTAATGATGATTGACGCATAAATAATAATAAAAAATAAAAAAGAGTAGCTAGGGATGTGGCCCAATACAGTAAACAGAACAAAAGGCCCAACTGACACCTATAGCTATAGAGAGTCCAATAAGCTTGGTGCCTTTTTCTTTTAAACCGCGACCCAACTAGTATATATGGTGTTTCACCTAGGGTTTCAAATTTTTCGTCATCATTTAGGGTTTTAGGGTTCCGTATATCGGCGCAGAGCTTCAGAGCCATCAGCAATGGCGGACAAGTCGGGCCGAGGTAGAAAAGAAGAGGTCGTAACCAGAGAGTACACCATCAACCTGCACAAGCGCCTCCATGGATGGTATATATTTGTCTGTTTTTTCATTATTTCTAGCCCTGATGTTAATCTGTATGTGAGTCATTTCTCTATAGAAATCTGTGAGTATTGTATGTCTGGTTGAGGATTGCGCCTCATTTTAGCTACTATTGTTTTGTTACGTAGGCTTAGTTAAATCTTGATTGGAATTAAGGTTGAACTTAAATTTCAATTAGATGCTTGGATTTGATTGAATTTGAATTTGATTTAAAAATGGGTGCTTT
Organism: Prunus avium; assembly: GCF_002207925.1. Next base: position 77,430 of record NW_018921695.1, on the reverse strand, counting down.
AAAAGGTGTAGGTCGAGTTAGAGTTAAAGAGGAAAAGAAAGTTTGTTTCAAAGCAAGCTGCCCAATTGTTCCCTTATAACATGTAGCTTTTAGCTTAACCTTTTAGCAACTTTGCTTGTATCCACTAGTTCAATGGAGGTTCCATTGTTTATCTAGTAAAATTGGAAATGTAGTTGCATAAATAAATTTATGGTTGAATTGTTTTTATTCAATACAATTACATGCTTTGTGAATATTTTAAATAAATTATTATGTGAATTTGCATTTGAAATCAGATTTCAATGTATTGTCCTATGACCTATCCTAAGCTATTATTACCCTTATAGTCAACAACACCATTGACAGTATTCCAGGTTTAACCTAATCATCTCCTAAGCCTCTGGTGTTAAGCCTTCTATTTGATGCTATCCCTGCTTCACAATCAAATGCAATGCGCAGCGATTAAATTCAAGAGCTAGTTTGTTTAGTTGTGTGTGGATTTAAGATAATCAGATTTCATATGGTTACAAGTGAAAAAAGTTGCCTTAGAAATAGCTGTCACAAAAATCTCCTTGTCGGTTCTCTCTGTTTTTCCTTTGTACTGGTGCCATCATGAATTAATTACCCATGTTAATGGTATATCGCAGCTTTTATGCGCTTTGCTTATCCTTAAAAGAACATGGCTGTTCGGATCGAATAAATAGTGGTCTAGTTTAAACAGCTTTGTATATTTCTTCCATCCTTTCTTGCCCTTCTCTCTGGCATACTGCCATGTTTTATTTTTTGGGTATTTGCATACTGCAACTTCTGCGCAGGCCTTGTCCTATTGATAGAAAAATCATAATGCTGTGGTTATTTGTTCTTTTGTAGCACATTCAAGAAGAAGGCACCAAATGCCATAAAGGAGATTCGGAAGTTTGCCCAGAAGGCTATGGGAACAACAGACGTCAGGGTCGATGTGAAGCTGAACAAGTTGATTTGGAGCCGTGGTATCCGAAGTGTGCCAAGGAGGGTTCGTGTACGCATTGCCCGTAGAAGAAATGATGAGGAAGATGCCAAGGAGGAGCTCTATTCTCTAGTAACAGTCACCGAGATTCCACCAGAGGGTCTCAGGGGATTAGGCACCAAGGTCGTTGATGCAGATGATTGAACCATTGGTAACTCGGCAATTCGTTTTGTTCCATATCTATTTTTAGTGCAAAATGTGGTAACTTTTGTTTAATGTTGAGAGAATCAAACACTTGAGAGCAGTAAAACAGTTTATGTAACTTGGATTGCGATCCAATCTATCTTTAGTTCATAACTTTCTTTTGTCTTAAGAATTTTTGTTTCATTTTTATTGTGAGAAATTTTTTGGTATGAGGTGGCCATTACTATTTTCTGTAGGCAGCACGAGAGCAGTATCTTGGCATGTGGCTAGCTTTTTACTGCACCCGTGCACAATTACTGTTTCACGGTTTGGGCCCCTTCTTCTTCAATGCTATTTGTACTGATGGGACTCCGACTCGGAAGAGTCATTATCTCACTAATGTTTCACGTGTGATGTCTTTTAATTGGCCATTCTTGATCTGAAATCAATCTATTTTACGTCAACAGCTGTCGAAATGGCCAAATAGGTTGTGATTTGCTACTGGAATCGGAGTGCCAGCTGAATCTTGTGGATATTATATGAGTTGTAGACACCTTAAGCTAAATCGAAATTCAAAACCTAATTAGACCAAAGCTAATCCTTAAACGAAAATGTTGAAAGAAAAAAGAATTTTAATTAATTTGACAACCCAATCCAATTATGATAGCTTCATCCATGTTGCATGTACTTTCCTTCAAAAAGAAAAGAGTATTGATGTTTCAAAGGATACACATGATCTTAAAATTCAGTTGAGCTACAAATTGCGTGTACTTTCCTTAGATATTAGGGTAACTGTTTTTAACCGCTTAATTTTCGTCTCCTTCAACTATTATTCACTTTCTATTAAATATTTTTTTCACTTTCAAGTTTTTTTTTCCTGAAATCTTATCCGATTTTTTTTTTTCCGATTATGAGATATGAATGTATAATAAAGATTGACACGTACGAACCCAAAAATCTAATCTGAAAATATTATCAAAATTAATTATTTAGATAAACAAATTTGTGAAAAAAACAAAAAAAAAATGAATAGTTAAAATTCAGGTAGCATTGTATTAGATCTTGTATCCTAAGATGGAGGAGAATGAAAAAGTGGTCTACAATTGTTGAATGTCGCTTTTTATCATCGCATTTTCCGAAAGTATCAAACACTATCTTTTTTTTCCAAGCATTTTGCATTTTCTTGGTAGATGGTCACATCAATAAGGACATATTTTGCATGTAATGAGTCGACATAGTTTACCCTTTTTCCTCTTTTAATCATATAATCACAGGTCAAAGATCATATGTTGGGGTGGGCCCCACCCAAATTTTCCATTGGATTCATGCAAAAATACGTGCATGAAAACGAAAACAAGAAACTCTTCGTCCAAAAAAAAGAAACTCTTCGATTGTCATCATAATAATAACAACGTTTAAGATTGATTCAATATAATGAACGTAATTAAGCGGTAAACACACAATTAATTAACTCTCTCTCTCTCTCTCTCTTACAATAATACAAACACCTTCACAATGCATTTTCATTAGCAGGTTTTTAGTGGTTTCCCGCAAAGACAATCGTTGTAAGCAAACGACGACGCTTCGAGGTGATCGAACGGCGACCCTGCCGGAATTCTCCCACACAAGTGGTTATGGCTCAAATCCAAGTGCCCGATATATGAAGCCGAAATCATAGATTTCGGGATATTGCCCCTCAATTTGTTGAACGATAAATCGATCACGGTGAAGTAAGATCTCGGCCCAAACACATCCGGTATAATACCATCGAGAAAGTTCTTGCTCAAATTCAAGTCGCTAATGCCCGAGACAAGCAAACTCGGCGGTATGCGACCCGATATTTTGTTCGAATCAAGATTTAGCGTCGCGAGAACCGCCATTTTGCCGATTGTAGGGGGGATCGGACCTGAAATCTGATTCAAGGAAAGATCCAGATCCGCGAGGCAGTAAATTTGAGAAATCGAACTCGGGATTGTACCGCCTATGAAGTTTCGGCTCAGCAAGGCCCGGCTCAGCATGCCGAGTCGGCTGAAATCTCGGGGCAGCTCCCCCGAAATTTTGTTGTTTCGGAGGTCGAGGTGCATGAGGCTGGAGAGGCTGGTGAGTGAGGTCGGGATTGGGCCGGAAATGAGGTTGTCGGCGAAGTTGAGGACCGTGAGCAGGTGAAGCCGGCCGATACTGGACGGAATCTCGCCGGAGATTTTGTTTCCGATGAGGTCGAAGATTCGGAGGTACGGCAGCGTCGTGATACATTTCGGAATCTCGCTGGTGATTCCCTTCCAATCGGCGATGGTGAGGCTGGAGAGCCGGGTCAGGCGGCAGATGGCGGGAGAGATGGTCCCGGTCATGTACCCGGTTCGGTGATTCTTCTCGTAAATCGGGTCTTCGGCCTCGCCCCGGAGGTTTATGTCGGCGACACGACCGGTCTCCGGGTCGCAGCTGATGCCGTGCCAGTTGTGGCAGCAGTCGGTGCCTGTCCAGGTGTTGAAAATCCCGAGATGCGGCTCGTGTAGCGCCGCTTTGATTGCGAGAAGGGCGGCCAGGTCCGACGGCGGACAGGCCCTGACGGAGGCAAAAGTAACAGCGAAGAGTACGACGGCGACGACCGTTAGGTGAAGGCGTACGGCTGTTCCCATTTTCTGAAAGGTTGGAAAGTTTCTTTTTTCTATCTCTAGAAAATGTTTGTCAAGTGTTTGTGTCTTTGTCTCCGAGAGTAGATAAGTAGAAAGTGATGAAGGGAGAAGGGAAGCGGTGTGGTTTGGGGGTTGTGTGATGTCACGTTTAGCAACTTGAAGTCGCAGTGGCAATGTGCATGGAGGACTCGGTGAGTCGCAGTGGCTTTTTATATATAGAAAGTCAGATTATTTTTTATGACGGTTTTGCCCCTAACGTGGGTTCCCTTTTATTTTTAGGGCTTATAGCTAGATTGACTTGAGTGCACTGATTGGAGACTTGGAGTGTAGAGGACAAGTCTAATTGCCACATCACAAGATTCATCACTCCGCATATAATGATAGTGTATAATTAAGAAAATAAGTGTGTGGATTGTGTGTGTGTTTTTTATTGATCAAAGATTTGGAGCTCATGATTAAGGACTAAAATAGTTGAGATATGGAGGTTGAGAGAGAGAGAGGGGGGGATAGTTCATAAATTAAATTATTACTCATGTGAAGAAATAGCGTCCACTACATATTTTAGCTAAGGAGAAAAATCTTTCGTTCATTTTTATGTACAGAAGATTCAGGTAAATTTTGAATACATGCAACTATTCATAAATGATAGCGTATTAAGTAAGTTTGTGATTTGCATATAATATTAACTGGATAGTATATATTACTAGCTGTGCTTGTGTGATTAACATGTATCCTTAATTAGGAGTAGAGAAAGGGATGGAGGGATGGAATTTGATGGTTTGAGGTGGGGCTTAATATATTTATAATTGAATGAAACAGCTCATGAACATGGGGGCATGGGAGTGGGTGGGGAGAAAGGATAAGCTTTGGCCCTTTGGCTAATTTGGCTGGGAGTACGATGAGAGTTGCTGCACATGGCAGCTTGAGGTCCATAGGTTTATTTTCAATATAAGCTTGTTTGATTTGAGAGAGAGAGAGGACGTTTATGGGTCATTCATAAATTTCTGTCATGAGGATATAAAGGCCATGTATCTGCAGAAAATAAGGTCTGACTTTGAGTAAATTCCATTAAATTGGCCGTATGCAATAAAAATTGACCCAAGGAGAAAGAAAACACCAAATATAGAGTTGATGAAGATGTTTAACTTTAAGCATATTCAATTCTTACTAATTAGATTCCAAGAGCAATGCTGCAGTGCAGACACTGTAAATGGGACGACGACGGGACAACCCACTGAGATGACAAGTTTCACCAAGCAGCAGCATTTCCATCAGCAAAAACAAGAACTACAGGGAAAAGAAAAATAATATATGCAACGAATATATCTAAGCAGCTCATCTTCTTGCACTTGATGACTTGTCCTTTTTTGTTATCAGTTTTCTTGTCATTTTCTTTGTAATTATGTTTTGATCATGACATTAAACTATTGATGGTGCAATGGTTTTTTTGCGTTCTATTATTTGAAATGAAGCAAATTTAAAGTAGCAAAGGAACATGTTAATGTGTGTTTGATCAAATTCAACGATGAACTGATTAGGGGATTCGAATACAGGATCTCGAGTGCAGAGATAACTGCTCTTAACCGCTTAAACTACAAGTACTTTACGAACGAATTATTTGGGTTAATAGGCTGGGTTACGAGACAGGTTAATTATGTCCAACTTGTGGGTCTTGAAAATGTGCTTGATAGCTCATTTGTGAATGTCCCTAGCAGTACCTGAATCTTTGTCTGCCCTGTTAGTATCACCAATTTGGTCTCTTTCGGGGAGCGGTCAATTATAATAAATGAGCTATATAGAAACTAATTTGGCCATATTGCTTCAATATTAGGGTTGTGCATCATTGGATTGGATGGTCCAAGTGCCCTATCATCAAACTGTAGATACAGGGCCACGCTAGGATTTGAGATCATGCTGGTGGACCATGGATGGTGATCTTGCATGTGGATGAGGATGATCATGGCCTTGCTCATGAGAAGACAAGCCACCATCGCTCCATTTTAAGATTATTTCAAACAAACGAAAAGTAATGTCGCCTGGGATTTGGAAAAGACTTGAAAAGCATGCACATCTCCAGTTAGAAAGAATTTCATGATTTTAGTTTATTAAATCTAGTGTTAGGATTATCTCTACAATTTATTTAGTTTATAATTGTCTTAAAATCACATTCTCCATAAATACTAACAGCAATATATAATTGTAAAAAACTTTTATAACTTGAGTGGTAGAGCACTTATCCGCTTCAAAACCTTATCCAAATGATAATTAACAACAGTTTTTGCCTTCTCTATGTAATAGCAACACAGAGTAACGTGTCGACCGCGTGTTACAAGTTCACAAAAATTATAGCTCATAAGTACATTTATCTTTGTCGGTGCCATTATTATATATATATATATATTTCTTGCTGCAACTATTAAAATCCCTCTCAAAGAATGTCGCTTAACCTGAAAAAGGCATGAGCTATATTTTCAGTGCGTTGTATATTTTTCCGAATGTGGATCATATAGATTAGAGGTCAAGCTGAAAAAAAAAGGAGAAAAGGTAATGGACCCGATTGCAGTGCAGCAAATCATAAAGAAAAAAACAGTATGAAACTCAGTAAAAGGAACTTGGGTCCATTATTTTAAAGATAACGAAGAAGAAAAAACACAATATTGACTGTTTCTTTCTTCGAAATGACTAACGAAATATGGAAACGTATGGATTTGTTTCTCCTAAAATTTTGCATTATAATCTGACTGACAAGCTAGCCGACATTGCATGTTAAATAATTGAAATTAGAATAGTTGAAATTGTTTAGTCCCCCTCTTTTCGAAAAAGGTTGCATCGATGTTGATCCAATACTTTATAAAACAATGATTGACCCAAAAAAAAAAGGGTTTTATTGGATTCTTTGCCTTTTGGGTAGCAGTAACAGCTCATACAAAATTAAGAAATCTTGTAATTTTTATCTTATTTTTAATACAAGCGATTGAAAGTGTTGTTTAGTCCCCCTCTTTTCGAAAAAGGTTGCATCGATGTTGATCCAATACTTTATAAAACAATGATTGACCCAAAAAAAAAGGGTTTTATTGGATTCTTTGTCTTTTAGGTAGCAGTAACAGCTCATACAAAATTAAGAAATCTTGTAATTTTTATCATATTTTTAATACAAGCGATTGAAAGTGGGGATTTACACAAATATTCATTGAGTGTTTAGGGATTTCGAATATGAAGAGCTCAGCAAATTGAGCTATACCCAACCAACTTTTCTATTTTCTTTTGAATATATAGCCTCTCTGAAGGATTTGAACCTTTGAACTTCGATTGACCAAACTACAATCATGCCTTTTCTCTTGTGTGATCTGATTAATTGTAATTTGTATGATTAGCAGTAGCTACTGCAAGTGGTGTTCATGTGGGAGAGAGATCTCCCACCAGAAGCTTCTTAGGAAGATCAAGTATATTCTTATCATTACAATTTTATATGGTCCAATAGCATCATTGTGCGTGTGCAATTTATTTTGATCAACAACTAAACATTCATTTATATATTAAAAATAATGACACATGTAACAATATCATTGGGGGATAAGGTTGAGAAGGCCATTAATTAATTTCAAACAAAGATGTAATCCTACTTTCATCCTATAATTGTTTGTGCCTGATAAATCACGGCCATAAGCTGGCCGAAGGAGCCCCTTCTCTCGGCCCTGACACTTGTTCGTAAAAACTGAAACGCAGCGTTTCGCCAGGGTACTTCGCCTTCCTAAAAAGATAAAAGAAGAAATGCTAAGGCATTCTCATCTCGGCCTCAAGCGCAGGCCGAGGCCGAGGCCGAACAAAATCACGGACTAACAACTCTTCTAGGGACTTTTGGCTCTGATACCAGGTACTGGCCCAGACTCTTAAGATATATATGTCGATCTTACAATGTCCAACTAGAAAGATCAGCAATGAACTCTTCCTATTGAGAGGAGCGATAGTATACTAAACTCACACACACTATACGGATGCTAGGACTTGAACCCAAGACCTTACCTGAGGGAGTAAATATTCTAAATCACTACACTAGTGGATCCTTTGCTTGATTATGAGTTTCTATATGTTTATAAATTGGATCTTATATCTTGAATTCTTGATTTTCAAAATGATATTCTAACTGCTCTAAATTACTCTACTATTCTATGAAATGAAAATGTTGAACTTGGTAGAAAGGAGATAGGACACTACTCTAGTGAACCGACCTAACTCATAGCTCTCGAAATCTATACTCCTTTTTAAAACCATTCAATTTACAAGTAGTACTTTTACTACTATTTTAGAGGGCCCTTTTCATATAAAATAGTGACAAAAAACATTCAATTTACAAGTACTTCTTCTGCAATTGTTTGACATAAAATAAGGTTTTGACAAGAAAAAAACCAGAACAATTCCCAACTTAAGCAGCAATTAATGTCACAATCCAGCAATCATAAACGTAGATCTCCATGGATTTTCGACATGAAAGTAAAATAAATGTCACAATCCAGCAATCATTATTCTCGCATTTACCATTATGATAAACATACCTTGGCAATGGCATCACCACAAACACTACCAACCCACATTTACCATTATCATCAACCACACGTGACAATTCCTTGTGATGTTCAGCAAAAACCACACAGGGATTTTATAGACATATAGTAATTAATAATTAATAATGTTTTTCCCTCCTCCAGCTGTTTGGGTGGTATCTAGGGGAGTCAACAACAGGAGTACGAGTAGCAGGCTGTGTATCTGGATAGATTGACCAGAAAAGAAAACAATTAGTCCCATCCCATGTAATTAGGGTTGAGTTGAACCCAATACTTTGGAAATTTGCATGTGATTTATGCGTAAGACATGCCCCTAATTAGGACCCTTAATTACCTGCTTCATTAGATTAATTAAGTATTTTCTCTTTTCTTTGGCCCTCACCTTAAGGCACGCATGCATTAATGTTCTTTCGTGTCTTTTTATTCGGTTTTCTTTTTTCTTTTTTAATCGTTGAGATCATTAGCCTCTATTTGAGCTCGGCAAGCAAGATACTCGGTCAGTAATTTATGTCTGATCACTTAGCCTCAATTTGATGTGGCCCAAGATAACTTATTGGGCCGAATAAACCCTCTGAAATTAGTTTCTAAGAGACTATTTTAAGTAAACTGAACTAAGCCCAAACCTAACTTTACCGACCTAACTCATAGCTCTCGAAATCTATACTCCTTTTTAAAACCATTCAATTTACAAGTAGTACTTTTACTACTATTTTAGAGGGCCCTTTTCATATAAAATAGTGACAAAAAACATTCAATTTACAAGTACTTCTTCTGCAATTGTTTGACATAAAATAAGGTTTTGACAAGAAAAAAACCAGAACAATTCCCAACTTAAGCAGCAATTAATGTCACAATCCAGCAATCATAAACGTAGATCTCCATGGATTTTCGACATGAAAGTAAAATAAATGTCACAATCCAGCAATCATTATTCTCGCATTTACCATTATGATAAACATACCTTGGCAATGGCATCACCACAAACACTACCAACCCACATTTACCATTATCATCAACCACACGTGACAATTCCTTGTGATGTTCAGCAAAAACCACACAGGGATTTTATAGACATATATATAGTAATTAATAATTAATAATGTTTTTCCCTCCTCCAGCTGTTTGGGTGGTATCTAGGGGAGTCAACAACAGGAGTACGAGTAGCAGGCTGTGTATCTGGATAGATTGACCAGAAAAGAAAAAAAAAAACAATTAGTCCCATCCCATGTAATTAGGGTTGAGTTGAACCCAATACTTTGGAAATTTGCATGTGATTTATGCGTAAGACATGCCCCTAATTAGGACCCTTAATTACCTGCTTCATTAGATTAATTAAGTATTTTCTCTTTTCTTTGGCCCTCACCTTAAGGCACGCATGCATTAATGTTCTGTCGTGTCTTTTTATTTGGTTTTTTCTTTTTCTTTTTTAATCGTTGAGATCATTAGCCTCCATTTGAGCTCGGCAAGCAAGATGCTCTGTCAGATCATAAGCCTCCATTTGATGTGGCCCAAGATAACTTATTGGGCCGAATAAATCCTCTGAAATTAGTTTCTAAAACACTATTTTAAGTCAACTGAACTAAGCCCAAACCTAACTTTAACACTTGGAGGAAGATGAACCGTTGAAATCATTTCCTTCACTATGAAATCATTAAGTCACAATCATATAATAACAAGAAGCGTAGTTTTGCAATGAAAAAAAAATTAAGATGGGCTGCTTAGAGAGGCCCTTCTTTGTTGTCATTGTGAAGTTTGATTAAAAAGTTGGCGAAATTCCATAACGAGGGCGTCATATATGAATCCCTCATTTGGACCTTAAGATTATTTCGTTAAACTTAAGTGAAGTTACTATTCAGATGAATCATGTGGCTAATATGAAGTTCCCCTTCTGTAGTCCGTATATTGCACTCTCACCATAGAACGACTCTGAAATGTTGAACAAAGTAAGGCAAACGTGGTCGTAGTGTTATGAATGGAAGAAGCCCAATAGCTCAGAGGATGCCCATAAATGTAGACAGATAGGGCACGCCTTTTGATCCCCTATATATATATATCCATACCCATCTTCAAAACAAAGAAAAAGCCATAGCCCCTTCCTCCTTTTGCTCCAAAAGGGATGATTATAAATTACTGAGAAGAAAGAAACAAAAAAAGTTATAATGCTACATTTGTGTGTATCTTGAAATAAATTGGAACAACCAATTGAAGAGAAGAAAGTATATGTGGTTTGTTGGTTTGCTCATTTTTGGGAGAGAATATATTCCTTGCATTTAGATTCCAATACTCTTATGATGATAAGAATTCATGAATGGCTCCACTAGATGAGATTTGACTGTTCGATTCTGCTCTCCACATCACTCACACCCAAATCCATTGTCATCAGCTCCAAAAATAATTTGAAAATGTCAGACAAACCCTTCTTCCTCTAAGCATATACGTATAAGTAGCCTCTCGAGGTTGCGTAGGTATGTACTAAGCTTTTCGTATTTACGCATGTGATGACTTTCATCCTTACCCTCACTTCCCATATCTCCAAAACCCACAACCAAATTCCAAGAGACATCAAAAATAATTTGAAAATGTCAGACAAACCCTTCTTCCTCTAAGCATATACGTATAACTAGCCTCTCGAGGTTGCGTAGGTATGTACTAAGCTTTTCGTATTTACGCATGTGACGATTAAAAATCGTCCATGCATAATGCATTCGTTGATGACTAACAGAAACAAATGGATTTAATTTAATTCATGTTGAACAAAGTTTTCACTCTGCAAATTATAAATCTTTCTGCTTTTGGTATTAACAAACTGAATGCCCTCTTCCGTTAGGTGACAAAAGTTGATTCAGTTTCGCTACCAAACAGGTTTTTTTTTTCTTTCCCCACCTCATTTCCAGCTACCTCTTCCCCAGAATCATGGAGCTCGTGATGTATACTATTCAGCAAGAATCTGCTGACCAAATCGTGCCAGCATATCATTAGCTATTTAAACTTTATAGATTTTTTAATCCCTACATAAGTCAAAATCATTAAGTTAATGAAAAATCATTTCAATGTTTTTCCTTCCTCTTTCTTTCAACTATTTCCCATAACTAAACCCTAATTTTGTATTGAAATCGAGCCTTTCGGCTTTTATCAATGAAAAAAACACCTAATTTACTATACACATTCATTTCAATCGAAATCAAAAGAGGGACAGTTTGAAATGGATCAACTATCTACCGAAGTCCTTATAAATGTCTTCTTTTACAAATGTGTGGACACAGTTAACTTGCCTTCCAATTTTTTAAATTGGCAAATGTGTGGACGCCATCGCATTTCCATTTTTATAAATGAGCCGTTGAAAACAAATGCGTGGGGACTATGACTAAGAAATTATTGTTTTTTTCTCTCTCAAGCCTAAATAAGTTTTCTTTTTGCCTTTTCTTAGGTCTACCTCAAGTAACAGTACGAGATGAAAAATGATTAAATTTGATCACTCAATTTTCATATTTATTTAGGTTTCGAAAATTATACTAGCCCAATTTGTAATTTCCTACATAAATCCATATTGAAGATAGTTGGCAGTTAGGTGTCACGTGTAATTCCTTCCAGCTCGAAATTGTGAGTCTGCCTTGACGCTGGTGGTCAGAGTAGCCAATCTCCTCCTAAAGTTTTTATTTATAAAAAATATATATATTATTTTTAGGCCGAGGAAAATTCAAAATAACTTATTAAGGTTATATCAACTAGTCATTTCCTTGGTGATCTTAATGCGTGTTGGAGTTACTTAGGAATTTAGTATTTTCTGTTTGATAGCTTGCACACAAGAATAAAAAAAATGATTGACTAGGGTATTTTGGTAGCCTTCATTTTATCAAAAATTTTATGTGAACTCCATTTTACGAGAAATTTGTAGTTATATGAACACATGGTATACTATAAATTATTTATATGTTATAATATAAGTGAATGACGATATATTGATATTTTCATATGTAATTTTAATAGATATCCACTTATATTATAATAAATAAATAAATTATACCACGTAACTGTACTCTAATACCACATTATAATTACTTTAAATTTACCAAATAACTGATAGCTAGTAAGTAAGTGACCGAATTCTAAGAAGAAAAGGTATGAAAATGAAATTATTAGAACATATTTGAATTTGAGAGTGAAGACTCTTATTCTTAATTTCTTACGGTGGGTCCTACATTCATCACATGCCATTCTATGGCATGACACGTAATAGAAATGTTTACATCATTTAGACAATTTTCTATTGAATTATACAACATTATCTAATAATCTAATCTAATGCACCACTCCTTACTATCCACTCAACCCTCTTTGTCACTTTGTGATTTATTTAATCAAATTAAGATCTGGAGCTAAGTTAATTACGGCTCCAGTCACATTTGGAGATTCTAATAGGTTTCAAAGTATACTAAATTAAGCGCCGATAAGCTGGCATTGCCTTTTTTACGGTCAAATCAAGCCGTAATCTAATACAATTACACGTGCATAAGCACTGTAAGTGAAAGTGCTCAATTATCTTTTTAAAAACAAAACTTAAACCAAACATTAATATAAGAACTAAATCACCTCGGTTGAATCGATGCCGGTGATCATTAGAGCTTAATCAATTATAATTACCCAAATACTTTCCTTTTAAGCAATAAGCTCTAAGCACGTTTTAACTAGCTAAACTCATGTGGCTTTTTCAACCACTACAACAAATTTGGTGAAAACCACTTTTGAATTCCTATACATTAAGCACATGCGAGATGTTTCTTCATAAAATCACTTAAAGTAATTATATGAAGAAGTGATTCTTCATAAAAGTACTTTTTGACCTATCTATAATCATTTCCAAATTAAGTGATTATATGGAAAGTAATTTTTCATAAAAATGATTATTGACTTATCTAGAATAACTTGCAAATGATCCCCAATTAACGATCTAGAGTGAACCCAAAATAGTTTGCATTAGATAATTGGTACGATGAGACAAATTATTGATGAACCCCAATTGCAACAACCACCCCACAAAAATGAGATGAAAGGAAAAAAGAAGAGCAATGGCCAGGGGGATCTCTGCTAAACCTCAATGAATGGCTTAAATAAGACAAATTCAAACTTAATAATACATATTAATCTTGAATTAAACGTGATATTTTTGTCTTTTAGTAGAGGGGTTTGGGTTGGGGCCAATATCTTTCTATAAGAGAGACTCTTTCTTTAAGCACAAAAAGAGACTCTTCCTTTCTTTTAGCACAGAATTAAAGAAAGTAATCCTTCGTTTTGATAACCTAAAATATAATTCCCACAGGCACAGCATCCGCAGGCTGCAGCAGCTAGCACGTCATGAATTATTTTATTTGTTCAGTTTCTCCCCAAGTGATGGAGGATTGTTTATTAAATTTTCTGGTTTTCTGTGAATGTGGAGGACCTAATTAAATATTATTCACATCTTGCTTTCGATTAAATTCCAGAATTGCTTTCACGACTTCGTACAGATGAGAGAGAATGAAGGACTTGTAACAATTGACTCGTATCATTCAGGCAAACAAATGGGGAGTTTGACTTTACGTGTGATTTATGGATGATTGTAGGTGTTCAAATTTATCTTAAGACTTACTTGCAAGTCCCAAACTTGTAATAAAGTTCGTTGTGCAACGATAGAAATGACAAATTTGTATTGAAAGTTAAACGTCAAAAGAAAATAAAATATCATAAATAGAAACAAACTACATCAAACTCCTAAAAAGTTCATAGGAACTATTACACTAAAACAAACTAAGAAGCAAGATCATCCTTCCACATCCTCTTGGGCAACCCGAAGAGAGCCATAGTGTGATACTAGCTAAACACAAAATGACACAACGACACACCGACTAAACCCTAAACCAAAATCACATTTTTATTCACACTAAACGTGTCATTTATAATACCATTAAATTAAGAGTTAGTCGGTATATATTCACAATAATTTTGCTTTACCATAGGATGTCGGCATGAAGCATGACCCGCGAAACTAAGTTTCATTAAAACGGAAAGAAAGAAAGGAAAAAAAAAACCAAGTTTCATTTGCCCAAAACTAAGCTGTCTCTGTCTAAAACAGCACCCACAGTAATAGTGGTCCAAAGCCATGACCTTGTGGTGGTCACCCCTGCGCACCAAAATAGCTTTACCGCTAAAAATGGGATTAGATTATGTTCTTTTCTGTCACATAAACCCCAGCCCCAGTTCTGTGTTGGCTAACACAATCCAACCATTTCTCTTGCTTTAATAATATTAGGACATGGTTCTGCTGGAATCAATGTGTATGCAATGCAGCCATTTCTCTCTTTTAGTATGGGGGTTCTTCTGTAAAAATGACTAGTCTTCAGGGGCATTAATGGTTATAGAAAAATATAAACATGCCAAAGTCTGAGAGAGAGAGAGAGATAGAGAGTGACTTCTGGCCTCTGTTACTTCTGATTGGCTGAACTAATAGAAGAGGAAAAGAAAATGGTTTTTATTATTTTGGTTTGGAAAATGGTTTTTATTATTGTTTTCACTTTATTATCTCTCTTCACTGACTGGCATCAACGAGAACATCACCACTCCCACTACCCCATACTAACCAGCAACAGCAGCACCTGTAGAGAACAGAAGCAAATCTCTAGAGAGAGAAAGATAGAGATTTGCTAGAAAGTATTAGAAGAGAGAGAGAGAGAGAGTATAAAGGTTTGTTTTTGTTATGGTTCTGTTCTTGCCGTTTTCTTTATCATCTTTTATTGTTTTGGATTTCAGTGGGCTGTTTTGATTTCTATGTTATCTTCTTGACTTGGGTGATTGATATTGCATAATAGAAAATTGGGTAGTTAGTAGATTGGAAAGTTGTGGGGATTTGTGAGGAAAATTTGGAGTGAATAGAACTTTATAGTGTCTGTTTTCCTCAGTTTCCTCAGTTTCAGCAGCTGCGTTTATAGCAGAATAAATTTTCATCCAAGTAAAGTTTACATGGATTCGGCTTTGGAGCTAAAATACTTGGGTTGAATCTTTGATTGCTTAGTCACTAAAGTTGGGTTCTTTTTTGTTCTGGGAATTCTGGCAGGGGAGAAGACAGAGTCTCAAGCTTTTGTTCCAATCCTCCTTTTGTAGAGGTTTTGATTTGATCTGGTCAGAGTAGAGTGAAAAGAAGAACCCAAAAGATAAATAGAAAAGAGGATTCTTTATTACTTTCTTCAAAGTTCCAGTCTTTGGATGAGAATTGAAGAATAAGGAAGCAATGGAATCAGATCTTCAACAGCATCATCATAAACCCCAGCAGCATATGAACTCTAGCTTGATGCGGTACCGATCAGCTCCCAGCTCATATTTCGCAAATATTTTGGACTCAGATTTTTGTGAACCATTGTTCAATCGGCCTTCTAGCCCTGAAAGTGAACGAATTTTCGCCCGGTTTTTGACTGGTGAAGTTGGTGGTAATGGTGGTGGGGGAGGAGGAGGAACAGAAGAAACTGCATCACATCACAAAGTGACAACACAGACCAATAACCAGCAAACACAGTTTATGGTGCCTAAGGTGGATAATGAAGCAGGAGTGATTCAACAGCAACAGCAGCAGCAGCAGAGCCATTTGAACAACTATTCTTCTGTTTCTCAGGGCTTTTACCAAAGTCCATCTTCAAAACCACCTTTGCCAAATCAGAGTTTGAATTCAGCTAATGAAGGAGCTTATTCAATGGGGACAAGTCAGTTGCCTTCAGTGAAAACTGGTGGTGTCACTAATTCGAATCTTAT
Source organism: Prunus avium (assembly GCF_002207925.1). The sequence continues at coordinate 61,351 of NW_018921695.1, read as the reverse complement.
TCGGCATAGTAGCTCGCCTGCTGGACTATTCTCCCATATGAATATTGATGGTATGTTCTATTTTAGTCTTCTATTGCAGATTTCCTTGTTGTCTATTTGGTCCTTTGTAGTATAGATGAATCTCAGATGGAAAAAGTACTAACTCAAGTGACTTCAATTATTTTGAGGCAGATTTCTTTCCTTTCCGTTTAGCATGCTTAATGTTTTCACCATATGCAGAATAAAATTGGCTTTCTGTAATTTGAATTAATTAATTTTGTATAGCAAAGTAATGAACTTTGTATATCATTCTGATAAATCAGTTGGATATAGAGTGGCTTAAAGATAAAAAAAATATACAGCCAGTCTGCAGTTCATTTTCATATATAATAGCTTAAGAACTTTAATCTATGCAAATTTTTTGGAAAGAATCAATAAACATAATGGTTCTTGGCATTGTTTGTTTTTAGTCATAGTTTATTAAAAGAAGAAAAGATGGTATCAATTTGAGAATGATGCTGATGCTTAGCATTTGGCAGTGGCAGGCTATGCTGCATTGAGAGGCATGGGAAACTACGGAGCCAGTAATAGCACTAATGAAGAAGCATCTTTTTCTTCGACAAGCAGGTTGAAAAATTTCTCTTCTGGGCCACCATCTACATCAGGGCTAATGAGTCCAATTGCTGAAATTGGGAACAAAAGAATGCGATCAGATAATCAAGATTCTAGAGGTTTTGGTGATGGCTCGGGTAACAATTATGTCACTGGTTTCCCAATTGATTCGTGGGATGACTCTGCAATGATGTCTGATGATATTACACGCTCAGCAAGCTTTAGGGAAGATGATATCAAAGCATTTACTGGTTTAAGCCCATCAGAAACTCAGGTACCATATTAACTTTCAAATGTGCTTGGTTGTGTATAATTTGATGTCTGATATAATTTGTTGTTGTCATGCAGGATGTGGAGGCTGGAAATCGCCCTCCTACACTTCTGGCTCATCATTTGAGCTTGCCAAAAACATCAGCAGAGATGGCTGCCATTGAAAAGTTTATGCAGTTCCAAGATTCTGTGCCTTGTAAGATTCGAGCAAAGCGGGGTTGTGCCACACACCCAAGAAGCATTGCTGAGAGGGTAATATTTTAGTACCCTCAATATCACACATTGTACACTCATCTTATTGCTTTAAGAGTGTTTAATGAAAAGCTTGATAGGCACATGTATGATAATTAAAATGCTTAAGATGACTATTTTCGTCCTGTCAGGTAAGAAGAACTCGAATCAGTGAACGGATGAGGAAACTACAAGAGCTTGTACCTAACATGGACAAGGTAAAATTTTCACTTGCTTTTCTATTTATGAACTGGTTGGTGAGGACATCAGACTCAAGTATCTCATGTCTTTACTTTGCAGCAAACAAACACTGCAGACATGTTAGATTTGGCTGTTGAGTACATTAAAGACCTTCAAACCCAAGTCCAGGTATTTTGAGAAAAATAAAATCATGAATGAAAATTCACAAAGACTATTTAAATGTGTACTTGGATTTTTAATTTATTATTTCATTAATCTATCCTTTTCTCTGTTAATTTTTTCCAGACATTCTCAGACAATCGTGCTAAGTGTACCTGCTCAAGCAAGCAGCAGTAATAACACAAAAGGTTCTTATGGATTCTGTTATCTTCAACTCTTTGTGAGTTGGGGTTTAATTACATATGGATTTTGCTTATTGTTCTTGCATTGGTTGTTTTTATTGTTTTTATTTCTACTTTCTTGTCTGCAAGAACCCTCCTTTGGGAGTAGTGTTCTTTTTGTGTAATCTTGTATCTGTCTTCATATCAATGAATCTACTTTGTTCGCAAAAAAAATAAAAATAAATAAATGAGCCTTTTCTTTGCTTTAATATTTTTAGGTATCAAAGTCCATTCAGTCCAGGATATTATTTGTTCTTTTTACCCAATTTGTATTTAATATTGTAGGCTCTATTTGCCTCATTTCTGTCTTACCAACTTTTTCTCATTTGTAATCATTTGCAAGTCTTCATTTTGTTTGTTGATAAGAACTTGAATGGTTCATAAGCCTCTAGGAACAATGCCTGTGGAGGCCCAGATGAACCTCAAAAGAATTGCAGATTTATATGGCAGTAACATGACTGGGCTATAACGAGGGGGCGTGTGTGGGGACTTAAGTGAGGGGTTCAATCCAACTATTAAATTTCAACATTTTCAACTTACACATATTGTATTGGACCTCTCACTTAAGCCCCTCACCCATAACCTTCGTTGTAGCAGCTCTCGTAACATGACATTGGCACCCCAATTATTGACCTTGTCTTGTTCTATGCAGCAAGGGGACCATTTCTAGTTTCTTCATATAAAAGTGTTTATGGTTTTGTGGGGTTGGTTTGCTAATGAAAAATAGGGTATTGCCTTTTTGGTTTTGGCCTTCTTGAAATCTCCATGTAAAGCTGTACTGGCTTAGGAGTTTACACCAGAAATGTTCTGAATTGTGTCAAAAGAAGACTCAAACATTAGTTGGTTTTCAAGCTTTTCTTTTCCCTTTTTTTTGTTTTTTTCAACTTTGCTTTCATAAGCATGAAGTGGGAACTTTTAAGTTTGAAGCAAAGAGATAAGAAAAAACAGTTGATAAAATGAGATGCCTTGGTGAAGAAGGATTGCTGAAGAGTGGATAGGTGGCTATAGCTAGATTAACGGATGAGTCACCATCTGAATTTGGCCCAAATCCATGTAAGTGATTGCCATGTCATAACTGATGTCATGCCCCTCCCAAAATGCCTTTCCTTACACATGAAAGAAAGATTGCTTTCTAGTTGTTTTATTCCTTGTGGAAGGCAGGATGCCCCTATTTTCTCTCCTATTTTTTGGCATTTGGTAGTTAGAGGCACCATGAGAGAGAGAGAGAATCATGAAGTTACCTAATTTTTTTGAAGGGGGACCTTTTTCTTTCTAGCTGCATGATGAATCTACAGCCTCTCTAAGAGCATCTCCAAGGGATATGTCAAATACCAAACATCAAATTTAAATTTGATGGTTGATGTGGCAATTTGACATTTACACAGTTTTACACTCCACCTGATATGTCAAATAAATAATTAATGTAACTGTCAAATCATTTAAGATAAAGAATAAAAAAATAATAAAGGAAAATAATAAATGAAAATAACAACCAGCTGTCTTTAAAAAATAATAAAATATTCATTTGACATCTTGCTTTTGGGATGTCAAAAATAACATCTCAATCTTCAGCCTTCATTCCACATCAGCTTTGACACATTGGTTGGAGTGTGTGAGATGTTATTTCTAGCTGTTAAATGTCTATGTGGCACTTTTGACATATCGGTTGGAGATGCTCTAAGCAGTCAAAATACTGAAAATGGCATTTTGGTTTGATAAAACAGCAAAACAATTAATTTCCTTGTACAAGGTAGAATGCTAATTACCTTTGAAAAACCAGAGTTTAAATCCAAATCAAAACACAAGTATTCAGAAATTGAATGAAAAACTTGAATGAAAAACCACCCTCTCTCCTGAGCTTAGTTGACTTGAGGCTTTGCCAACGTATACTAAATCGTTTGGGCTTGGCCAATTTGGAGAATTTGGGGATTTTGGGCCTCTACAAGTCAATTGTATCAAAGAAAATGTTACATGGTTTGGCTATTTGAAGTTTTGCACCCATTGAATATTAAAAAAAAAAAGCTAATTAAATTTCTTTTTTATTCACAATTAGATATTTTTGTTTTCCGCTGAAGTGAGTTAGGTCAATTGATTATGGCCCACCCTTTTAGACCGAATATGTTTCAAATAAATTAGTTTATAAAGAGAGTTGTTAGCTGATTAGATTAGTTTGTAATTAAATTTTTTTACAATGAAAGTTACCCCTTATTAGTAATTTTGTTTCATAGCATTCAATTTTATTTTTCATGAACGATTAATACAAAATGAAAATAGAAATACAAGCGAAGTGGGAAATCCATACATAAGTTCCATTCCAAATATGAGGGATTCATATAATGAAATCTTTAATATTCTCCATTTGTATGAGATTTTTCCTCTCTTTTCCAAAAATTGATTTAGGTGTCACTGATTTTGCAACTTTTTCTCATTTGGTTCGTATCACTTGGGACATGTTCTTATACGTACACCACAGTCAAGTGTCACTCATTTTGCAACCTTTTCTCATCTCTTACACATCACTTGGGGCATATTTTTATATATAAATCACGGTCAAAACCATTACGAACTTACCAAGTTAAAGCACTAATTGATAGAGTCTAGCCATCGGTTTTATTGAGAAAACAATTTCATTTTAACAATCTATTTGCATTATCCCCCACCCAAATACAATGCATTTTCACTATAAATTTTTAATTTTTTTAGTTTTTAAAGTGTACATTAGTATCAATATTCAATTATCAAGTAAATAATTAAAGAGTATAACATAACTATTAGAACATCAATTTGTGTGTGTATATATATATCGGATCCATTTTTGTGTAACGTTAGAGAAACTTTTGTTTTTTTTACAAAAAGAAAAATGAGATTAAAACAAGAAAAACAATTTTTGTTGTTGTTGGAAACAAGAAAAACAAATTGAAATCAGAAAAGTCGCAACTCAAAAAAAGGAAAAGAGAAAAATTCCAAGGTCTTAAGGGACGTTGGCCAAACGGTTATTGCGGTTTCCCTCTCGATTTTAAAAACATTTGAATTAAAAACTTCGCAACCCAACAAAAAAAAGATCACCGAAAAAAAAACAAAAACCAGACTTTGGCATTCAAAACCTGGTCGCTTCAATCACTCTCTCTCTCTCTCTCTCTCCTCTCCGCCACTCATGCCATGGAAGTAGCCCATCAAGACCTCGGCTTCGGCTTCGGCTCGGCTAGAGTCTCCTTAACCCCAATACCGGCACCCTCTTCTACGCGCCGCCTCTCCAGCAGCTTCAATGAGACGAGTCGACCCGTGCCTGCTCGTCGGAAGCTGGCATGGGTCTCCCTCGATGGTCTGCTTGTCAATGCCGACGAGGCCAGCTCGGCTCGAGCCATTAAAGGTGGCTTGAACCCCGAGCAAGCCGTGGCTTGGGAGCTGTTTAGCCCCATCCAGAGGTTCCTCTTTGTTGCCGTGATAAGTGTCGCCGCTGCAGAGTCGAAGAAAAACCGCCACATTACGCAGCTAACGAAATCTGTGGAACTTAGGGTTTGTGATAATTGAGCTTTAATTAATTAGGTTGATTGAATTTTCTCTTTAATTGTTGAATTGGGTTTGTTTCAAAAATGAATCTTTAGATTTTCTCAGTAATAAATGTTGGTACTTTGATGATTTCTTGCGTAATTCTTTATACTTATCTTAACGTTTCTTGTTATGGAGTTGTCATTGGACGTTTTTTTTTCAATATCAATTCCATTCTGATTTTATTCAAGATTTTTTTATGTGTTTGTCTAAATTCCCTTTGGATCTTGTAAAAGCTTGGTTTTTTTAACATTTATAATTTTAAATTTCTAAATTTAATAGAGGCCTACAGTCTACTTCTAAATTGACATATGATTATTTTTACTGATACTGCTTTTGGTTTTTGTTGTATTGTTTCAGATTTGATATTCCTTGAGTAAAACATCAATCTTTCTAGTCAATTGAATCTCCTTAGGATATTTTGTTAAATGCTGAGCAACTTCAATTGATGAAACATTGTTTCCTGAATCTATGAGTGATTATTTGTATTCTGTTACCAGGATCAGCTATTATCAAGCATGCAGCAGAAGCTTGACAGCCTGTGCGAGCAGATGAATAACATTAAGGACCACTCAGCAACCGTGGACCCTTCCACCCTCGAAAACGCAGAATTGCAACGCAATGAATCGTTTGGTTCTCATAAAATCAAATTTGTTGATTGTGGTTGTTGGCTTTGTGATCAACATCGTGACCTTCAAAATGGGTTGGGGGTAAGAATTTGTTCTATGTCAGCTAAATAGGTTCTTTAGTGTTATTTTGTAATGTAAACTAGGAAATCACAGTTTGTGATGGTAAGGCTGAAATCTTGAATCTTGCTCATCTCTTAATTTGGTATGAGGGTAACAATGTTTTTTTTTTGTCAGATGGGTAACAATGTTATGAAAGCCTCCAATGGGGATGAGATACTGCAATATAAAATGTCTCTCCCAATTGTACAAGAGCAAGAGGAGCGCCGTATGTCTGATTTATCAGACCTGGCATCAAGTGTCACTTCTGCTGCAGACATCCAGGTAATGGAAGGTTCCTATGTACATTTATCATTTCAAATTCATTGGACCTTTGTCAAGGAACTGATATAAAGATATAGCCATGCTGATATAAAGTTTATAATATTCTTATAGTTAAGCAAAGCATAGTTTTTGCAACAAAGGTAACCAAATATTCCATAAGTTTCTCGTTTAAACACTTGTTTCTCATAAAAATTTCTGGGTAGAAAAAGAGTTTCGAAGCTCTTAACTGATTTTCGTCCCAAGCAAATGTTGAACTGCTAGATCCATGTTTCAATGGCAGTTTTTAACTCACTTTCCTTTTGTTGCCATTCTTTCAATGCTATTTGAAAATTGTCACTACCCAATGGAATTATATGTTGCCTAAATTATCAAACAATTTCTATTTTCTAAGGTATCACTTTTCATGTGCTTGATGTAATTTGTTGTAATTTCCACAGCTAAACACCTTAGCCATTGAACAAGACATATACAATCTCAAGAAGGATTGTGAAGAGAAAGATGGGACTATACAGGACCTAACCACTTTACTCCAGTCATCTGAAAATGCTGGTTCAAGGGTAACCTCCCTGTTTTGTTCTCGTTTCCTTCTTTCCTTTCCAAATTTTTTCTTTGATTGATCTGGGTTATCCTTATCACTCATGACAGAGGATTGCAGAGTTGGAAGACATAATTCGTAGGAAGAACTCAACGATTACAAGACTAAAGAGGGACATGGTGGTTCTAGAACAAAAGGTAAGGAGCTGCTGGGTGAGACATGGTGTTTCAGAATTTAGGGAAAAGGTGTTTTGCCTTTTGAATTAATTATGTCTAAATATCTAAATACAGGTAGTACACCTTACAAGGCTTCAGAGACCCTCTTTCTCTTCCTCAAACTCACATGATATACAAATTCCGCACATGACAGACAACCTCCTTTATGATATGGATAGTACTACTAGCCCTTCATCCTCTGATTCAGACTGCTCTCCTGTGAATCGAACAAAAGCTCCTCCTAGTTCTGCATATCCAGAGGTTCCTCAGGTTCATGACTCTGTTTCAACAAGCCAAAAACTAGTGCCGGAAAAAGCCTCAATTTCTATGGTGAAACCAACTGCCAGTCACATAAAATATCAGTCATTGAATCCTCTAAAAGAGATAACTATGAATTCAAGGCCAGTACACTCAGTAAGCAAAAAACCACAGCCAATGAGTCCAAGGCCAGTACACTCAGTAAGCAAAAACTCTCAGCCAATGAGTCCAAAATCTCAACCAGCGAGTCCAAAATCTCAGCCAATGAGTCCTATAAAAAATTCCAGTACAATTCATTCTTCAAGGCCAAGGCAATTATCAGCTGGTGCAGATTCGAGAAAGATAATTAAAAGGCGTTCTCTCCCTGGACGAAAGGATGCTACTCCAGCAACTCCACAGAAGAGATGGGCTTAGTAAGGTAGAGGATGATGTTGTGATCAATATTAAAATGAATTTTGTAGGTCAATTGGGTAATATTTTTCTTTTCAAAAATTGTCTTTTGTCTTGGAACAAGTGGAAAAGGGACCCAACTACGTCTTCAATGAAGCTAAACTCTCAAAGCAAATGTATTCAAGAAGAGGGTCTAAGGTTTTCAACTTTTCTCATCTATTTTTGTTGTCTACCTTTTGTAGGTTGATGTGGAAAATGATGCATGCAATTTGGAGTTCATCCATCCCCGTGGATGATACTTTTGAGTAGATATAAGAATCAGGCTAGTATATATGTTATAGGTGCTGAGAGATTTTTGAATTGTCATGTTAATGATGCTGCTGTCGTTAGATATAGAATTGCAGAGCTGCAGAACTTGGGAACATGGCTCTTTCGGTAGAAGATGATCTCATTATTTTACAGTAAATTATGTTTTATACAGCATGAATGTGGAAACTTGTGGTGCAAGTCAATCAACCCATAGATGTTCCAGTCAATACCCACATAGAGGAGAGAGAAGGGGGTAGAAATGATGATGTAGATGACTCGCTTTGTAAGTTGCTGTGACCAATCTTCCCTAGATGTTTGCATTGATTATTTAAGAAAAACAGCAATGGAATAGCAGCTAAACAAATTTTTCTAACCCTTGGAAGAGCATGTGATAAATAACCTGAACAAAAACAGTGACATTCTTCACTATAGTATTTCCCCCCATTTCCTTTCTAAATAGAAGAATGTTTAGGCTACATTGATTTACATACTGAAAATTTAATAGTAAGGCCAGCATGACATCTGTTCTTGAAATTGAAGCACTATACTCTAGGCCACTGTGGACTCACAACCTGCACATGCAAATAATTCATTAACACATAACCTTCTCATTTAGTTACTTGGAAAATGTACTCTAGTTATCTAACCTCAAGTGTGCTAAAAACTAATCGCATTCGACTTGCAACAACTGAAGGTTCCTCAGCATGTCCAACCACTGCCATTTGCTCTAGTTGAAGAGTCTTTACCGGAAGCCTTCAACAAAAAATTTATGCAAAAAGGCGAACCTTCAGAAACTACTTATATTGTGAGAAAACAGTAGTTAAAAATGCTTGATAGTCTTATTGAAAAGGCCAAATGGAAGTTGATAATTTGCTGTCTTAGCATGAAGTGCTTGAGGAACATATGCATTGGTGAGCTTGCATAAGAAATTACATGAATTTCAAGCAAGGATTTGGACACATCAATGCATCCATGTTTAATACGAATAACAATATATAACTCAAAGTAGGAATTGACTATGCTGAAAGCATCTTACCATGCCATTCCTCTCACGTAATACGCATTTGCTATGAGTGCACAAAAACCTTTCCACTTAAGCCTTTCTTCATCTGACACTGGAGGTGTGGATGACCACCTAACTATTGTAGGCTGTGGTGTACACAGGATGGTGATGAATATAATGCTCAACCACAGAATGCACTCCTCAACCTGCATTGTGAAAACAAAAAGGGAGAATGGAATTCCACTTAGTTAACTAGTCACCTCACACACAGTAGAATGTATGACCAACAGAAGCCTTAACACGCATTGCCAGCCTCTCAAATTTCCGGCACTAGACGATGACTAGTAAATAGATCTCAAATATGAACAGATTAACCTCTTTGTTTCTAAGGAGAATGGCTACAGAATTAATTTTTACAATCTTAAGACAATCAGATAACTTATGAATATATGCTAAACAAGGTTCCATTTTAATTCGAGTTCAAGGAGGAAGGAGTGACTTACCTCTTCTGATGCAATCTTGGATTTCAAACTGGTGGTTCCACCATAGCTTTGTATTCCTTCAATTTCAACACCAGATTCTTTCATATCAACAAGTTCTTTCCTTAACCCCTCATCTGTGCAGCCCAGCGCATATGCATTCACCCCAGCACTGATGAACTCCTGATCAACCAAAAACAAACACGGTAATCGGAAAAGAAAGTATACAAAGCAAACCTCACAAATATGCAGTTCATGAAAAACACTGAAAGTACTTTTAGGTTGGCACCTCCTCCACGGTCAACCACATTCCTGTACCGCCTAAACAAACTGATTGCTATGTTGCGTGAGGATCGATACTCATCATCTGATGAACTCGAATCATGCATCCTGCACTGTAATGGGTCATAGTAAAACACATAAAACACTCCAATAAATCCCAAAAGAAAAAAAAAATTCTTTGAGAAAAGAGAGAAACTAGCACAAACACTTACAAGCCATTTCTTGGGGCTGTTTAGCTGAACACGGTTTCTCCAAGAAAAGCAGGAGGCAGAGAGTATAGAATTACAAGGAGCTCCAGTTGAGCTAAGACAAATTGAAATTTTGTTCAAGAAATTCACATGGGTAGTCTTGCAGGGCAATGCCTCATGCAGTTGTATATTTGAGTCTAAGCATGTAATAGCTCCTACAGCATACACCATCAGCATGGTTGCAGTACTTGGACCATGACAAAGCAATAACCTTTAAGAAAACCCAAAAACCAAAATCAAAATTAAGCAACACCCAATAGTTTTCTAATCACAAACAAGCACATATGTAATGAAAATTGATTGATTGAAGTGAAATATGAAACCTGGGAAAGAAAGCTTGCTGCTTTATCTGTTCTGCTCCTCAATTTTCCCGGGAACCAAACATGGTCTTGACAGAAAGAAATGATATCCAAATAAGGATTTTTGGGGATGTTATTGAATATTTGAGGGACTCTGAGGCCACCAATTATTATATGGAGATGGAGAGATTCCATTTGATTCTAAATTTCGAGAATATTTCTGGCTGCTAATTGTTAACTGGCGTATGAGAATCCTCCTCTGCTTTGGCGGATTTTTCCCAGCTTGTTATTACCCTGACAACGACGTCGCTTCACTCGTCATTGATTTACTGGTTTTTGTCTTGTGACAGACTATAAAGCAGGCAACTTTCAAATATATTTCACAAGCGACGCCGTTTCGCTCAGCAAGTGACAATTACATATCGCAGGATTCATCAGATCCGTTCATCATACGTCTAGTTTCAGATATCTAAAATTATAAATTAATATAGATTCGGTTTATGTGATTTTTAAATGAGTGTTGTTAAACGAACTCAAAATTAACTGATTACATCCTACTATCAAATTATTTATTGAATTACAAATTTATCCTAATATAAAATGACCAAAAAGGATTGTGAAACAAATGTAATATTTTAATAATTATAAATACACCTTACTCACCATATTCAACCTACAACCATTGCCGTCTTTATTATTCCCAATTTCTCCAAAGGAATTAATCACATCTCCAAAGATGATGGTCATTAGAGGCAAAGAGGCCCCATTTCCAATAGCACTGATTGTACCTGTTCGCTTCACTTTGCAAAACCCAAGGGAGGTGTCGTATAGTAGTGTAGCTCGGAAGTCCGAGTGTCGTATCCACAGAGAGCAGTGTAAAGAAAATAACAGAGATGAAAAAGAACAAGTGTGATTGAGAGGTTGATTTATGCAAGATTTGATTTAAAGAAAATTTAATTGATTAAAACACTAAGGCATTGGGTTTCCACTTTTAACATAAGCATGCAACTCTTAATAATTTGATCCACAAAATATTTTCCTTTGTAGTTGTTCAAAATAATTAAAGCTCTTTTTAATTTCCTTTAGAAGTATTCTAAGCATAACTTGTACCATTGGCAACAAACTATCAAAAAAATAAACTTCATCGAAATTCTATTAATCTTTAGTAATTCTCTTCTCTTTTAAAAGCATGAAAGTTTTTACTACACAATGGGAAAAACATGATTGAACCCATGAAATAGATTATCAAACATTCATCAATTAATTAAAAAGAAAACTACAAATTCCATTTGAACAAAAACTACAAATTCACATTAAAGCTTAAGTTTGGATCAAACTAATAAAAATTACACACTTATATTAAAAGCTTTCCCCCTAGCCTTAGCTAGGGAGTTAGTTCCCCATAAAATAAAACTAAAAAAAACAGAAATTAAAACTTAGAAAGATGGAGGGAAGAGAGAAAAAGCTCAAGATTGTGGAGCTTGGTGTAGTTTTACAATGCCGTAGCTCCACCTATTTATAGGAGGATGGGAGCAATATTCATGAATTTAATATGTCTTCCACTTGCCATCAAACCAATTGCCAAGTTGCTTCCTTTAATTAATTCATTGTGATGATGACTCCTTATCTAAATTCTTCAAAACTTTCTTCCACTTGAACACTTTGTCATGCATTTCCATACTTTCCTTCTTCTCATTGTCGGGTATCACTCTTGAATTTCTCCACACCACTCTCCACTTGCTTCTTTACTCCAAGCTTTTATCATTTCAAATAAGTACCCATCATTTTCAAATATATTCCTTAATCTTGGCCTAGTTCCTTGACTTTGGTTTTCACAAAGATCTTTGAGTCTTCTTATCAATTGCTCCACTTGCTCATCTATCGTATCTTCTCATAAAAACTGCAGCAACTTTCCTCAAATTGTAGCTAGATAACAACTCAAGCATCATCATTCTTCTTTGCATTCATTGGTTGCAAGTAGTCAATTTGAACTTCTCCTTCATTGTTTATTCATTCTTTCTTTATTTCTCCAATGATGGAAGCTTTGCATGCATGTCCTAGAGTATATTCATGCAATTGATTGCTTCTTCTTTTCATTTGTTTTATCTTCAATTGCATTTGCTGCTGCACAAGTTGTCTCGAGCAAATTTCCTTGGCTTTGGCTGCACATATTTCTTCTCATCCTTTACTTTCTTCTTGCAACACATTACTTACTTCTTTTCCTCAACATGCTATTGGTGGAAGACACTTAATATCTACAAACAACCACTCATTAAATATAAAAACAAAGATTGGAAAGAAACAAGAAAAATACTTTAATAGATTTATATAAAACAAAAGAAAATACTAACAAATATAAATTTAAGGATAAAACTTGTATTAATTTTGGGCTCATCAGCGTAGATTCCAAAGTGGAATTTGGGTCGGGTCCTGTCACCGACTCACCAATCCCTAAAAAAACTAAATTAAATTAAGAGCAAAGCTTGGCTCCTTAAAATTAAGGAGGATTTCCTAAGAAGGAGCTCCTTCTCGATTTTAAAGAGCAAAGTTTTTTCCCTAAAGTAATGGATAATGCTTTTCTCTTTACCTACTAATGTGGCTCAACAACAAACTTTCTTTTTTATTTATTCTCAAAGCTACATTTATTTTTCACTTTAATTGTTCTTATTTTTCAGGGAGGTATATACCTTCTGACTTAGAGGGTGATAACATCGGTAGCCTTTCTGATGAGGGACATAGCCAATGAAAACACAAATTTCTGTTTGGAGATCCAATTTGTTTCGTTGGTGATCATGTAAGTGAATGAATACAAAACAACCGAAAATTTGTGGTTCAAGGTTTGGGATGGGAGGTATTTAGATATGGTGGTGAAATGTTTGAAGAGGAGTTTGGAAATTCAAGATACTTGAGGGAATCCTATTAATAAAATAAGTTTCAAAGATGACGGCCTCGCCCCAAAAAGATCAAGAGGCATGAACGACTTCAAGTAAATGTCGGTTCTTTCTCTCAGCCACCCCATTTTGTTGGGGAGTATATGGACACGAGTGTTGATGTATGATGCCATGATCCTGTAAGAATTTGTTGAGATCTTGATTAAGAAATTATTCGTCATTGTCGAAACGGAGAACCTAGATGCATGAAACTGAGTCTCCACCATTTTATGGAACTGTTGAAACTTTAAACTGACTTCCCCTTTCGTTTTGAGAAGGGAACCCAAGTCATTCAAGTGCAGTCATCAATGAAAGTGACAAATTAGCGAGCTCTAACCTGAGTAGCTATTTTAACAGGCCTCCAAACATCAGAATGAATAAGTAAGAAGGGAGCCAAACTTTTATGTGGACTTAATGAGAATGGAACACGATGGCTCTTAGCGAATTCGCATGTACCACACTTGAAGTTGGAAACATCAAAACTGTAAAATAATGATGGAAACAACTTCTTCAGATAACCGAATGAGGCATGCCCAAGACGTTTATACCATAACCAAACTTTGTATCTCTGCCTCTCAGAACTAAGTTCACTTGTTGTGAAAGCTTGACCAACCTTGGTCTCACTATTTGGTGCCCATCCAAGTAGTAGAGTTTGCCTTGCCTAGTACCACAAACAATCGTCTTCCTAGTGAGGATGTCTTGGAAAACACAATGATTCGGCCAAAATGTTATAGTACACCCCAAAGTAGTAGTAAGTTGTACAACAGACAATAAGTTATGGTCCAAAGATGGAACAACCAATACAGAATCAAGATTGATGAAGTTAGAGAGAGATAGAGAGCCTTCCCCAACCACAGAGAAGAAGTACCATTAGCATTAGACACCACTGACTGCGTGGATGGTTTGCGAGTAATAAGTTGTCTAGGATCAAATGTCATGTGATCTGTAGCATCCGAGTCAATAATCTATGCTTGGTTTGGAGAGGACGTATAGAAAGCAGAACCTTTAGTGGTGGCTATAGAAGCACGAGCCCGTGTAGCCTATTTAGTAGGATTGACCGCATGCTTTTGTGAGTCTACAAGGAGGGAGAGAATCGTAAGAGGGCCTGACATCACAGCAGAAGGAAGATTGGATATGAGTGTGTGTTTGTGGTTAATGAGTTGATTTGAGAATTTGAGGAATTTGATTTGAGAGGTATGCGTTTAAGGAGTTTGATAAGAAGATTTGATTTGAGAGGTAAGGAATTTGATTTAGGGTTTGGGTTTGAATTTGAGGATATGATTTGAGAGCTTAGAGACAATCTAGAATCGATTGCTTTGATACCATGCTAAAATATGAATATGGTTTGAATATTTTAGGTTAATTGTATTTTTCTTCATAAGAAGGTATACATAGGGGTTTATAAGGGTGCTTTACAAGGAAATAGATACAGTAATTAATTAGGAGAATATCTCATAATTATACAAGGATGTGTCAACTATATGAAACAAGGAAGTAAATCACCTAATTAGCTTAGGAAATAAATCTCCTTGCAATTGTTCCAGGTACATGAACCGTGAAAAGGTACTTACGAGGGATCTTAGAAAGGTGAAGCTTTTTACTGATTTTGAAGGTCACAGTTCCATACAGCTATACAAAAGTGTACGCAACACTCCCTGAACCAGTAGCTTTAGCCTAGAATCACTAGTCCTTGTCTCAGTTTGTGTTTTTATGTCTCAGAATATGGACGTTTAGTTGAGGGAGAGCGATTCAGACAGAGGGAAAGAAAAGTGGAAGACAGGAAAAACAATTCCCCCGAATACTGCTGCTGAATTAGTACAATCCGAACCAACAACGAATGACACGAAAATTAGTATTACGATCTTCATTTGCTTTAATGTAAGGCCTTAAATGTGTAATTTCATACTTGTAGACACTGAAACAGCAAATGATCGAGGCTTAGGTTGAGCATTTGAAGCATAAATATTAACCAAGATGACAGTATTCAGCTATTCAAATTAGTGGTTAGCCGTTGGAATTGCTTTGAAACAAGTTGCGCCAGTTGTTGGCTAAAGATTTATTATATGAAACACATACACAACATACATAACATGCTTTGTTTCTGGTTCAAATTGATGTTAATTGTAAGTGTCTCCTACTAATTTGGAGGGTTGGTCTGGTATATTGTTCTCTACCATTGCTTTTATTTCTGCTAGCTCTACTTACTGTCTATGGAGAAACACTACATGCCTAGCTACATTTGCATGTTTCACTAGGCTTTTTAAACAACTATATAAAGTAAAATGCTTATAGAATTCTTGAGAACAAAGGCATGTACTATGTACAATAATTTGCGCCAAAGAAATTCGTGGAACTGTGTTAGATTCCAAATTTGCAGGCACTTTACTTGGCTTTCAACCAGAATCTTGTTACAAAAGAAACTGAACAAATAATTGCTTGAATTAAGAAGCTAGAGTTCAGTTCTCGTCCTTCCTCTCCCTATTTAGAAAAATATCTTGTATACGGCCATTGTATCAAATTGTTTTTCAAGCCAAAGGTAGGCCTCCTTTGTGCAAAAAGAGCTCAAGGGGACATCAAACTTTGTTGTACAATTGTTCTGAAACTACCTGAGAGAATATTATGTGAAGGGAATGTTGAGGGTCACAAATCTAAAGGACTCTATATGCTCTTTAAAAATTATAAAATACTTGCACCTCCAAACAATTTAACTATTAACCTTAGTTTATTTAACAACCTAAAAAACCAAGTTGCAGATTGCATATCAAAAGGCAAGGCAACCTGAATTTCTTAAAACCACGATATTGATTGCAGAAATGGGGAAGATTTGGTGATTTTACTTATGAGAGCATAATGGTAGTGTAAGTCCGACCATGGTAGGCATAATCTGTACTTATGAGAGCTTTAATGGACAGAAACAAATACTTTATACATTTATTATAGTGATTCACAAACTAGATACAACTTGTTTGAATAAAATAACACTATAATACACTAACAAATCTTAGGCATTTCCAGCTGGGTTTACAGTTAATGTTTGACATCAGATATCTGACTCAATGTTCTCGTGTTTTCTGCGAATGAAAGCAGCAGCTTTGTCATCAATGCCGGGCTCAGCTACCCCCCGAATGCTGTCCTCCACACTATGCAACACCCTTCCTACGCTCTTATATGAATCCTCCACCAGAAGGGCGGGTATGGCAAACATGTCATCTCCCCTGCGAGGCCTCCTCGACTTGAACAAGCTGAAGAATGAGAAGGAGGAGGATGTTTTCTGCCTGTTGTTGCCTCCCATAACTCTTTTCTGACACAAAGATATTAAACGGAGGCTTAAAGAGATTTTGAGATGAAGAAAGTTCGAAGGTTACTCTCTTTGGTTTTTAGTGGCAATAAGGGAGCTGTTGTGTATTTATAGTAGGGTGGAGAACCTTGGAGGATTCAGAAAGCCAAGGAAGTAATGGGTGGTTGAGATCACAAATAAGACCAGAGAAGAAGAAAAAAAAAGGAGCATATTTCCTATGGTCCTCTGCTTTCTCTATTGACCAAAACAGACTTGAAGACAATATTGGCACTGTTATTTTTCTCAAGTAGTGCCATGGACCTTGAATTGAAATTTACACAAAGATCTTTTAAATTGTAATAGTCAAAAAGTTTGTCTTTTTCTTCAGAAAATAGCTTTGGTTCATGCATGGGTAGGTACTTGTAGAGTTTTTTTTTTAATTTTTAAAAGAAGGGTTTCCTTGTTCCAGAAAAAGAAAGAAAAAAAGGATTCTTCCGGGAAGGCCTCAGCTTAATCATCACAGCTTTAAAAAAAAAAAGAATGGTTTCCTTGTTCCAAAAAAAGAAAGAAAAAAAGGATTCTTCTTGGAAGGCCTCAGCTAATCATCACAGCTTTAGATGGTGTGCGTTGATCAGAAAGTCAGGTTTCCTTTTTAGGCAACATTGCATGCAAGCTGTCTAGCTTTAAGCTATCTGAAATTTTACTTTACTAATGAAAGCCAGAGTTTGGCATCCCCCCAACTTTTATTCCATATTTTTAAGTCACTAAAACAATATGGTTTCTTGCTAGCTGTTAATCACATTGGTTAACTAAAGTTCATACAATATTAAATTCTTTAGGAGCAAAGCATCAGATTCTTGAGTTTTTTTCATGATTGTTGAAAGGGATTTTGGACCGATCTGAAGAAACAACTCACTTTTGTCTATTGGTTGTTCTGCTCGGGCTTAAATTAAAAGAACAAGTGTGATTGAGAGGTTGATTTATGCAAGATTTGATTAAAACACTAAGGCATTGGGTTTCCACTTTTAACATAAGCATGCAACTCTTAATAATTTGATCCACAAAATATTTTCCTTTGTAGTTGTTCAAAATAATTAAAGCTCTTTTTAATTTCCTTTAGAAGTATTCTAAGCATAACTTGTACCATTGGCAACAAACTATCAAAAAATAAACTTCATCGAAATTCTATTAATCTTTAGTAATTCTCTTCTCTTTTAAAAGCATGAAAGTTTTTACTACACAATGGGAAAAACATGATTGAACCCATGAAATAGATTATCAAACATTCATCAATTAATTAAAAAGAAAACTACAAATTCCATTTGAACAAAAACTACAAATTCACATTAAAGCTTAAGTTTGGATCAAACTAATAACAATTACGCACTCATATTAAAAGCTTTCCCCCTAGCCTTAGCTAGGGAGTTAGTTCCCCATAATAAAATTAAACTAAAAACAGAAATTAAAACTTAGAAAGATGGAGGGAAGAGAGAAAGCTCAAGAGTTGTGGAGCTTGGTGTATTTTTACAATGCCATAGCTCCTCCTATTTATAGGAAAATGGGAGCAATTCTAAATTCATTAAATCCCTCCATTCATGAATTCAATATGTATTCCACTTGCATCAAACCAATTGCCAATTTGCTTCCATTACTTATTCCATGGTGTTGATGACTCCATTCTCCAAATTCTTCATCTTTCAATGCACAACCGTAACCCATCTCTTCATTGTTTCTTCTTTTCTTCAATTGTTGCTCCACTTCTACTTGCTTTTGTTATTCAATCTTTTCTTTTGGTTAAGTGTTGCACCTCTTCTCATCATCCTTCATTTCATTTGCTTAACTCACAATTTTAATAGTTCATGATTCCACATCTTCAAGCCACCATCATGTTTGTTGCTTCATCCACTCCATGCATGAATTGAATATGTCTTCCACTTGAACACTTGATCATGCACTTACATGCATTTCTCTTCTCTTTGGCAAGGTGGTGCATCTTGCAATCTTTTTAATAAATCTTGCCACCATTTGCCTACTAGCATCCAATAATCTTCTTCAACCTTAAGATAAAATAATGAAATCATCATCAATTATGTAATGGGTATGTAAGCAAGTGCAAAAGTGAAAAACAAACCTAATTAACTAAAATTGTAAGAAAATCAATTACTAACAAATATATTTAGGGATAATAAATGTGATAGTTTATGTGCTCATCAGTACCAACATACATTAACATGTAATCCAAGGATTCAGCAAAGGAGAAAAACTTGTAAATATGGTACTGTTTTGGTGCCATCCTCCTTGCTCTTGCTTATATCTTGTTGGTTATTTTGAGAGTCCTCCACGGCCGAGTGGCTGTTTGATAATGCCGTGCCTTGCTCCTTGATTACATCTCCATCTGCAGGATTTTCCTCAGCTATGTTTTTCACAACAATAGTAAAGCTGCTCGATTTTGGTTCTTTGCTTTGCTAGATTCTTAAGGGATTTTCAAATAAAAGTAAGTTTAATGATCATTATTGGGACAGTAAATTGACAGGAAAGAAATATAAATCATACAGAAGCTCCTGCATACCAACTCCCAAATCTAATGCAACCTCCTCCATGGAAGGTACGAAATTTCAAAGTTCAACATTTTAATGGATGATATAGTGAACAGGTCCAAACTTGTTCGAAAACCGTTGTCAAGCCTCGGACTCCAACCATAAGCCTACTCTAGGGCACTTATGACTCGATTAGGCTTAGATACTCACGTAACTCGACCTAGGGTTAGTACGACGTAACTAGACCTAACCCTAGTTAGTTGAGTACGCCTTAAGGAAGATTTTAACAAGTGGTTTGTTGTTGGAATCCCAAGAAAATTTTGGCGGGAAAGATATATTGCGACACATATTTATCGGGATAGGTCTATCTCGTCAAAGTTCATCAAGATAGAAAAAGTTTGCGGGGTAGGTCTATGCTGACAAAATTCGCCGAGATAAGTCTATGTGAGGTCCGGTTACATCGTACTAACCCAAGATTGAGATTGAAACCTTAATCGTAAAGTCCTAGGTTGAGTTAAGTGAGTATCCAAGCCTAATCGAGTCCTACAGTGGGTTTACGATTAGGTTTCGAGGCTTGCGAACAATTTTGGAACAAGTTTAGAAGCTATGATTTTTGGTTCGAGAATTGAATTAAGGGTTTGGAGGCTAAAATTCATTTTTGGAATACTAAAATAATTTTCTAAGATTTTTAAACAATTGAAACTATTTTTAAAATAAATTTGGAAATTAAAAATAATTTTAAAATCCTCATAATTATTTAAGATAAGTAAATATAATGAATTAGTATTTATTAAGTAATTTATGAAATTAATTAAATATTTAAATACTAATTATTCACTAAATAAATAATAATTAAAATATAATTACTAATTAATATAATTAAAAAGGCTAAGATATACTTAATTGAAAATATTAAACTAAACTAAACTAATTTTGTATAAAGAAAATAAAAAACAAAGTCTACAAAATAATTTAAAATAATTAATTTCAATTTATTAAGTAATTTATGAAATTAGTAAAATATTTAATTCCTAATTATTTTTAAAATAATAATAATTAAAACATAACTATTAATTAAAGTAATTAAAAAGAGCTAAAATATTACTTAATTTCATATATTAAACTAAAGAAGTTGGCCAAAAAATAATGTAAAGAAACTAATTTTATATTTTTTTTAAAAGAAAAAATAACCTCTCCCGACGAAATTTCGTCAGTAGAAGTCTATGCCGACAAAATTTGCCGGATTAGACCTTTCCCAATGAATGTTCGTTGGTATAGACCCATATTCGTCGGGGGAACTGATTGAGGAATTTTAATCTCCACTGTCTATTAGATATACGACTCAACGACTGAAGTTAGACGTCATTAGCCAATCCTTAACAGTAAAATCCATGAAAGAGGCTTCAAAGTTTCAAACATCTCTATGTCATATGGAAAAATCAAAGAGTGGGTCTCATTTTCTTATTAAAGTTCAAACCGTGTGTGTCCATAGAATGGAAGAAAAGGCTTCCCTACTCTCTCGACAAATATTTAAGTTCGAAAACTACGTACAAGACCTACCCTTATAAAACTTCCAAGTTCACCGTCCAACACATAATCTTCATCTATAGGCCAACAGCTGTCTTTGACTTGCTAGCTCCTTTTTCTTCCATTAGAGTTGGTGAGCAAAAACTACGACCTTATTTGCATGCTTTAATAATAATAATAATAATGTATTCCAAAATGGGTGGCAATTTTCACTTATACTACTTTTCTTTTCTTTTTTGGCAAAGGAATAAACGAAAAGTTCATTGCCAAGAAGATAGAGGCACGTAACAGTTGGTGGATTAATGGCATGGGGATCTTTTTATCTTTTTAGCTCAATATTATTAATTAAGATGTGTAGACTTAGGGCTCATTTGATAACTATTTCAATTTTAGTTTTTATTTTTTATTTTTTGTGCGAGAATATAGAGGAAAAAAAGGAGAATAGAAGTGAGAATGGAAGTAGAGATGAGATTGAGAGGGAAGATGTAAGGGGAAGATGGGAGGGAGGAGTAACAAAAGTGAGAACAAAATCTTTAGTGATAGGGGAAAGAATGAGTGTAACTTTCAAGTTTTAATTGAATAGTTGATAATCTACTAATGCATCAAATGCGAAATAGAAACCACCAATTTATTCATTTTGCTTTCGAAATTTATGACACAAATCTCACAAATTTTGTAAGGATTATATTTGTTGTATTTGTCTCTTCTCTTAAACCAACAAAACCAATGTAATCTACTTAGAATATTTAAGATAGATTCTAGGTTAGATTAAGTGTGGTTGTTGGTTTCCAACTTATCTCAGTAACTGATCAAGGTAAGTTCACTACATACATTCACATGGATTGATACATAAGGATTGATACAGCTTTAAATTCGTTTTACGTTTTCATTCTGTATCAATCGTTCCCCTGTCTGTTTTAATCCATCTTTTACTTTTCATACATTCACAGGGATTGATATACATGGATTGATACAACTTTAAAATGTGTTTTATGTTTCATTCTATATCAATCCATCCTATATTTGTTTTAGTCCATCCATTGCAGAATCAATTAATAGTTTATTATAATATCTTATGCACTTGATTTCTGAAATGATAAAATAGAATTATCCTCTACATCTTACATTCTCTGATCAGTTAAACTTCTTGAAACTATTGTTCTTCTTCGAATCAATAGTTAAACTTGTTGAAACTATTATTCTTCTTGAAGTTAACATAGATTCTTCTTGAAACCAAATGTTTTATATTCTTTAATCAAATATCTTCTTGAATACTGGTTTCTTGTCTGAACCAATTTTGTTGATTAAACTCTTCTTCATTGAAACTTGCTGTTCATTTCTCCATAAATATTCAACATAGTCTCAATGAAGAAGGTGAAGCATATGTGCATCTATATCACGTTTTAATTCTCAGTCTTATTATATGTTTCCAAGTTTATGTTTTTGAAATGTTTTCACATCAGTTATTAATATTCAAAAACTTATATCAGTCATCTTGAATACTTGAGAGTTATGAGTAGATTGCATACATATAGATTTACTCCAAGTTTATTCACACTTCTATTAAATGACAGCTTTGGTTTCATTATTGTTTTTATAATTAAAACCTTGTTTCAAAGTTCAAACATCCTTTGGTTTTAATTCATAATTGTACACGGTTTCTTTTATCTAGTTCAATCATCTGTGTGGTTGAGATAGATGAATTTGTGAAACCACAATTCACTTCATAACATCATATTGGGTGCAACTTATGCTTGGTGCTGTTGCATGGTATTGAAGAGAATTCATTGCTGTGAAATAAAGAAATGGTGCTTTGCTAGAAGGTTGAGTTAGCTGCCTATTGTGTGTAGATGAGCTAATATCAGGCTTTGCTAGAAGGTTAGATTGTTAGTTGCCTATTGTGTATAGATGAGCTAATGCCCCTATATTTCTTGTACTTTACAATTGAGTGGATTTAAACTCTTCCTAGCTTGGTCCCCCAGTTTTTCCCCTTGTTAGGTTTCTGGGTTAACAATTCTCGTGTGTTATTTACATCTGTTGTCACTAGTTTAATTGATCACCACGAAATTGTTTGTGTTTGTTTTTGTGATTATGTTTCAAGGACTTAGAATTTAAAAAGGTAGGTTATTATTCACCCCCCCATGTAGGCTTTTAGAACCTAAGGCCTGTTTTAAAATTGCATACATGATACATGAGATGACTCATCATAATTTTTTTTTTTTTTTTTGAGGACCTTTCCTATTAAGAGGGGTGATAGCATACTAAACTCACACACACTACACTGATGCTAGGACTCGAACCCAGGACCTTGCCTGAGGGAGTAAATACTCTAAACCACTACACTAGTGGGTCCTTTGCTGACTCATCATAATTAGATGAACAATTTAATTATGACACCTACCAAATTACTATTTATGATAGTTTAGGATAAGTTTTTTCTAACTTAATTACCATTGTGTTTTAATCAAAAGTTACTAAAAAAACATGAACAAACTTCGTTGTGAAACACCAAAATTAGCTTTACATGTACACTAAAGGCACCCTCATAATAAATAAATGAAGAAAAGAAAAGAAACTAACAAATAAAGTTTTATATGCTAAATTTAACTTCCATTCCAATCAAAAAAGCATTTTGGAAAACGAAAAAAGTGTAAAAGAAATGGAGAAGAATCAGTGGATCGGAGAATACTCAAGATGATAATAATATGTGAAGTTTCACTAAAATACCCAAAATGGGGGCTGAAATTATAAAAATACCCAACACCCAAAACACTTTATAAACATACCCAAAACTCATCATTACACACACTCAAAACTCATTTATAAACATACCCAAAACCCATCATTACACACATACCCAAAACCTATTTTGGGTATGTTTCTATGTTTAAATAGTGCTTGGGTATTTTTATAAATACATATCTAGGATTGAGTATTTTTATAAATATCTATAATAATATTGGGATGCATTTTAGTACAAGCACAAGACTCTCTCTCTCCTTCTTTTTCGCCTTAATTTCTGTCTCATGATAGTCTTTCACTCATATTGAACTAAAAGCCTTACTTCGTCACTTGGAAAGGACCCGACCGAACGAATTTTCTTGTCTACTTTATACTGCTAAAGAGTGTACAATCCATCCAGACTTAAAGACATGTGAAAAAAATTATTCTACACATGGTGATAAAAAGCATTATTTATGAAAAGAAAAAAAAAACCTTCATATTCAGTATGAATAAAGTGGCTCATGCTCTTTCCCGTTTTGCTTTATCTAAATAAGGTGCAAATTATTGGTTAGAAGAAGGTCGATGAATTGTATTATTGATGATTTTATATATTGTAACCAATATATGTTTTCAGTTAATGAAATTTATTTCTTTTCAATAAAATATTATAATGAAATAATAATATTATTATCGTCATTCATTCATCATATGGGACAAGCGTCGTGCATGTCCCTCAAGCTCTCAAAAGTCTCGTACCATATTTAACATGCCTCTTGTCTTTGTTGATAAGGCTGGTTATAGGAGGCTGCAGGAGAATATATGGTTTGGATCGTTTTAGTCACGGGTTTTTAATTCAGCCATAAGATAACCCCTTTATATATTTATGTAATTTCATGACCAATTCATATTTTTGTGCTTTATACCAACTTGATATATTAAACTTAACTTGCACCTGTTGTAGGATGGTTTTCAGAAAATTAATTAGTAATTAAAAAAGTTTTTTCTAGTTTGAATATAGATATTATTCATGCTGAACAAGTATATTAATTGGTTGATTGTTTCCGAATAGAAAACACCTCAAGCAATCGGATTCAAGCCTAGTGAACCCTACAAATTTAGACTTGTCAAACTTTGATAGGTGCTTGGTACCCACCATTTGAACACTGACTTATGAGAAACCAATAGTTTTTCATTTTTATTATGCTTATTGCTTGCAGGAAAATTGCATATGCATAAGGCCGCCATAGAGTCTTTGTTCCCTCTTTGTGCAGTTCTTTGTCCCCTCAGCGATGAGTGATGGTTCAGCGCGGTGGTTGTGATGGAGTTGGAACAAAAGTGGAAAGTTGAAAATAAATATTAATTAACCTAAAATTATTATGAAAAAATTATAAATATAATTTAAATACATCTCGCCATTTTAGTGTCTCTAAATAGCATTATTGCTTCACCAAAATAAACTGTTCCGCATAGTCAGATTTCACAAGGGGTCGCTCTCTCGTTTATGCGAGGAGAGCCTGACGGCTAGGGTTAGGGTTTCTCCAGTTTTCTTTACTCATTCTTTAATGAAATACCATCTTTTCTATAATAAAAAAAATAGTCATATTTCACAACATTTGTGATAGTTTTTGTCTTAGTTACAATTTTGTTTTAATAAAAAATGACCTAATATGAATAGACTTGTGGACCACCAAAATTGACTTGACATGTACACCAAAAGTACCCTCATAAATATGAAATTGGTACTTAGGTGGAAGGGGTAAAAATAAAAAGATATTCTACACCACAAAACAAAATAATAAAAAAGATTAAGGGGAAAAAGGGAGGGAAGGAGAAAAAAGAGGATGAAGAGGAGAGGGGGAAGGGAGGAAAGCCACTCTAGAGTTTATTTCCTTAGAGTTTCTTCAGAGAGGTTTTGTCGTTTTAATAATCTTGTGAATGTTGAGTGTTTTTGACAGGACCCGCCCCGAATTTCCTCGGAACCCGAGATGAATTCTATGGAATTTCCGACATCACACCGATGCCGGGCCCACATACTAAAGAACCGAGACTTTCTGCCGAAATTTCAGCAGAGTCTCCTTTGAAAATTGGACTTTTCCCCAAAATTTTCAACATGTTAAAAATCACAATTTATACACGACTGGCAGCACGCACAAGTTAACCATCAAGCAGTTTACAAACTAGGCCTCTGGCTTTTCAAAAAAATTAGAAGCAGAATCACCAGCAATGCCCTTAAGTCACAAAATGAAATTAAACGATGCAATTAAATGAACTCCAACTAATTTATGCATGCCCACCGTAATTAACATAAAATAACTTCCCAAATTTCAATCATGCGATATTTAACAACTAAACACAATCGCAAGTATATTAAGGACTTGGTCCAAGACGTTCAACAATCCAAAATGATTTCATAACTGTCTTGGCCACAACCACATTTTAACAACACTCAGTCGAAACCAAACTCATCTAAAAACCAAAGGAAGTGGAACTAATTTCAAATGACTAAATTAAAGTTTCAGAAATAAACTTTAATTTGCGGCTGCACTTGGGTGGAACCCCAGGCTACCTATGTACCTTTACTGAGGGATCAAGCCACGTGTAGTTCTTCCCTTCATATTCACGAACCAGATAATATACAATCATTTTCAATAGTACAAATAACTTATATTCTAGAATTATCTTTTCCCTTTAATTTTAAATCACATCACACCAAACATAATTCTTTTTAAATATTAATCTTTCCCCGACATTGTAAAATAATCATTTTTTCCTCTCTGTTACTTTACTACACGCCAGAAAATCTAACGACACGCGTAGTAAAGTAACAGTAACCCAAGTATATGGATCCTCTTATCACACGCCGGATAATCCAACGCCACGTGTGATAAGCTAATAACATAACTATACATGCTCATATGCCGGATAATCCAACGCTACATGCAGCAAGGTAACTAGTATTTCAATGAGCCCACACGCGAGAAGATCCAACACCACGTGTGGCCCAACCAAATCATGTTCCATGTGCGCAAATTGCTTTATCACACGCCGGAAGATCCAACGCCACGTGTGAGGACAACAACCAAGGAAGGGTATTCAACATAGTGTAATCCGTATTCCGAATAATTATAATCTCAATTATCAAAATAATCGAAATATTCACAATTTAGTGATCTACATATAAATATAAATATAAATATATATATCTTCCTACCATAATCATACAAATCCATAATCATAATCATACAAATCCATAGTAGATTGCATGGTAATTTAATCAATGGAAATAATGCTATTTCAAACCAACGATCATTCACATAAGCATAAATGTCATAAAGATCCTAAAACAATTCAAATAGAAATCAACACTTGTTTTCCCATAAATTTCCATAAAATACCGTACCCCACCATTAAAACAATATACTTTATTTAATATCATAATAATATTAATTAATGATAAGTAATAACCTTTAAAGATAATCCCATATTAAAAGAACTAAGTACTCTTAAAAACAAATGTCCACTTATATACTAATAATCATAGCCGAGACCCAAGACTCACTCTCAAAACCCATCGATCAAGTGTCTCATACTCAACCATTCCACAACTTCAATTATCAACCTAATAATCCAAGAATTCATATGATATTATAAAACCATCTCAAAATTCCAACATAGTCAACATAACTCAAATGACAATTAAGACTTATTTACAAGGTTATCCTAATACTTTTTGAAGGATGAAACTACCTCGGAAGACTCACGGTCAATTGGGGGTCAAATTTTCCAACTTTGGTCAATTGGGCCCGTAGGGCCCACGACCTCCGTTTTTTGATCCGAATGTTTCTATGGGTTCCACAAGGTTTAGAAAATATGTCCTTCAATTTTGGTTTGGATCGGACGGTCGGATCGCTCGCGGGCAAACTTGTAAATTCATAATTAAATTAATTAAATAATTTAATTGAATAAATAAATTAGGGTCGGGGTGTTACAGTTTTGAAGCATTTGTTTTCTTTAGCAACATTCAAATACAGTGGTCATTTTAGTGTCTCTAAATAGCATTAATGATTGATAAAAAATAAAAATAAAAAAAACTGTTCGGCATAGTCAAATTTCACAACATTAGTGATAGTTATTGTCTCACTATCTTGTTTTAATACAAAATTTCTTAACATGAATAGACTCTTGTGGAACACCAAAATTAACTTTACATGTACTGGTAAGGCAGATCATAATAAAATAAAATAAAAAGAAAGTAAACTAAACTCTTCAGATAAAGTGGAAATGGAATTAAAAAAAATTAGTGCTCTTTGTTGAGAGTATTTGTCCCACATTGAAAAGTTAAGGGACCAAGCCTGGGTTTATAAGGAGTTGGGCTACTCCCCCTATTGCCAATTGATTTTGGGGTGGAACCTCAACTTCCTTCACTCTTTGACTATTAGGGTGTGTTTGGCATGGCTCACTAGACTGGACTATGCTAAATAAGCCTTGAAACCAACGTTTGGTAAAATGGGGGACTAAGTTAAAAGGGATTGTGGAGTCCAACAGTAACAAATCCTCCTCACTAGCCCTCCTTATACAGAGATGCCGAAATGCAGTTCGCAAAATAGCGAGCGTGCTATTTTGACGCGCGAGTCCGACCAATCCAATTGCAAGACCAAATCCATATCCAAGCTTTAAGAATCAGTTTCTTCTTCTTTACCTAGAACTATCACCATCATAATCCCAAGTCACACAAACCAACCACCACCGATTCAAACCCATCCACCTGAATCAACCACCACCAAATCAAACCCAGTTGAACCACAACCCAATTGAACCTTCCGAAAAATTATCAACCATCGACCGTGGCTCAGTGAAACCAAATGGAGATTTGTGACTTCGAAGAAGATGAAGATCTGTGACTTCAAAGGGGAATAAGAGACCTTGGCTGCCAAAAGTCATGAGTTTAATCATGGCCTCCATGTCTTTGAAGAAACTCCTGCCTTCCAGCCATTTTAGATGTTGATGCTCAAGGTGCTGCCAGACCTCCCCTTTTCCTATTGAATTGTTTCTATTTCGGGGCGTTTACCCCTCTCTGTACCCCAAAAAAAAAGGGAAGAATAGAAAGAAAATGAGAGGGAAGCAGAGAAAGGTTTGGGAGGGGGATATAGAAAAGGAGGGATACCGTTGTGTCAATATTGGAGAAAAAAAGAGAGAGAACCAGAGAGTGATATCGGGAAGGAGAGAAAAAAGAAACAGGGCTGGGAAAAAAGAAGAAAAGAAAGAAAAAAGATAGTTTTAGTCTTTAAAATACATTTAAAAAAATTTTATTTAATAAATTATACATTTCTCATTAGTTTTTTTGCAGTATTTATTTAGTTTTAGGTCAAAATCCCTAATTAATTTTAAATATTTAAATAATTTTTTTAGTCCAACACAGTACCAAACATAGGTCTTCACTATTTTGATAATCCAGCTTCTTAGTCCGATGCAGCACCAAACGTGGGTCAATATTTAATCCAGCTTAGTCCAATCCGAGCTAATCCAGGACAATCCCAGGATTTAGTCCAGTCCAAGACAGTCCGCCGTACCAAACGAGCCCTTAAAGCATGTCAAAGGGTAAATATCATGAGAGCAAGTCCACCGCAAGGCCTTTTGCCTGGGCAGGATAGGGCCTAGGCTGGTGAACTACTCCAGCGCGTAAGGGCAAGTCTGGACAAGACGTGAGACCCACCAACCCAGCCCATGTTGCTGCTTTGGCAAAGTGACGCAATGCTGACGTCATAACTAATTTAAATTACAAAAAAATTGAAAAAAAAACCTAAAAAATTCAGAATTTTTTATTATTGTAAATATCTAGCCATATTATTTACTTCCCACACCAAAATTCTATACAAATTCATCTCCTTATATCTCATGTGAATAGTAATTGCCATTGCCCTTGCCCGTAAGGGTAGAAACAAAATTGCAAGGGCTGCCACTATTCACATGAGTAGTGACAGCCCTTGCCTTGCCATTGCCCATAGGGGTGGAAGTGCTCTAATAGCCTAATAGTATAAATGGGAAAAAAGCATTTGGAAAAAAACAAAATTAAGTGTAAAAGAAATGGAGAGAAATCAATGGAGAATACTCAAGATAATAATAATATTGGGATGTATTGTAGTACAAGCAGAAGCCACTCTCTCTCCCTCTCTTTCTCCTTCACTCCTCTCTCATGATAGTCTTTCACTCCGTGAATTAATTTCCTTATTTGATCACTTAGGAAAGCATCGACGGGAATATTTGGGTTGTCTATTTAATGCTACTGAAGAGTGTGCAATCCATCAAGATTTAAAGAAATGTGTAGAAAATCATTCTGCATATTGTGCTAAAAAGCACTATTTATGAAGGGAAAAAAAAACACTTGAGATTCGGTATGAATAATGTTATTGTTGTTTTCCAGATGATAATGCAGAGTACGTATGCATGGGTGACGACGGGTACTAGACAGGGCTAGAGTCCGCCATAGATGTTTCATTTTTTTTGAAGTTGTTCCTTGTGAGAATTATTCTTCTAAGACCTAGTTATTTGACATTTATATCTTTAAATAATGTTATGTGGGATTGTTTTTTTAATTCCTCCGCACCCTCATTCATGGAAATGTTACTTATTTTGATGAATTTTATCTAAGGCAGTGTGTATTTAATACATGCGTAATTTTGAGACGAATAATTTCAGGAGAAAAAGAAAAGGACAATGCAAGGGTGCACATCCTTGTCCACCCGGTTTTTATTTTATTTTATTTTATTTTATTTATTTTTATAATATTAAAAAAAAACAATTTTCAAGAATTAATTTCTTATTTTACCAATATAAGAGAGAAAAAGAAACTCTATGAGCTTTCTGTGTTGTTTTATCTCATAATTCCAGAAACTTGGTTGAATTTGCTATGTGTTCAAAGTCTCTTTAGGGGAGTCATGCTAGTTAATGGTTGATTTTGTCATTGATGCAATTGGACTAGATTCGGGGAAACTATGGTGGTAAAGGGGTCATAGAAAATTTATTTTTGAGAGTGATTCTCTCCAGATCGTTTCAGCTCTTCGACTATCTTAGGTCACTGTGGAAGTTTTACCCATGTCCACCATACTACTATTGGGATGATTCACTTTACAGTCTTTGTCCTTTGTATAAATTTCTATCACCTTTTTCTCAAAATCACAATGTCAAGATCATTTATGTGAATAAATAAATCAAATTAGAGATCGTGTAATCATTTATATATATATATATATATATGTATCATATAAATAGATAGTTCATCATAAAGACCTTAATTGTTACCAAAATTGTTGAGTTAATCGATACATATGGATTACTAAATTATCTCAAATTTGATTGAAATTTTTTTTTTTCTGAATATAATCTTTGTATATTGTGATCTAAGAAATGAACACTTCCAATTATAGCATGCTTAACATGGTGTGCACCCCCTGGAGACTATTAAGCTATGTTCAAAAGAAAGATCGTTATAACTAATAATTATAGAAGTGTACTTAGCCAAAATCCTAGAATGAGTTTGAGTGTTTTGGGGCAGCATAACCTGAACTTGTTAAATAATAATGCTCAAACCCGAGATTAAAAGTCTTCAAACTGAGTTTGTCCAATATTAAGACACTTAAAACTGTGAATCGTTAAAACATTTTAGTAGTGTGTGTGGGAAACTCTCTTCTTCTTGTAGTTTAAACTATCGCTTACTTAAAAAAAAAAAATTATCGTCACTTATTCATCATTTGACAACGTCATGCATGTCCCTCAAGCTCTCAAAAGTGTCATACCATTTGTTGATATGGAGAATATGGTTGGTTAGTCCTTTGGAAGCTTCCACAGGTATTATATTTCAAAATTTCAAGGTGGTGTGTATTGTGCAAGGGGTCCCACTAGCACTATATATGATGTAATTTTTTGACCAATATTTTTGTGCTTTATCCCAAAAATAATGACGGTACCGTATATGTTAGACTTTTAACTTGCATCTGGCTGGACACAATCTCATAGCACTTGTGTGTGCCTACGTTTTGAGAGAATTAACTAGTAATTAAAGAAGTGTTTCTAGTCGGTATAAAATTATCATGCAGAAATTATAGAATATTACGGTAAATTTTCTTGTTAAAATCAAACCGAGAGACAGTTCATCAGAAAACAGTGAAAAGATTGTGAGCAAATTGAACAAGTAAAAGGGTAGAACAAAGACATAGGCTACCCGCAAGCATTAATTGGAGGGACCATAAGTAATGAAACTTTTCTTAGGAAATCTATCAACTACAAATATTTATTAAGGCTTCAAGGGTCAAGGTCCCAGAACGATGGCTTTGCCCTCTGCCCCCTTCTCTCTGCCCGCTGTCCCCTGCCCCCTAGGTGCTTGGTACCCACCTTTTCTTCTTCTTCTTCTTCTTCTTGCCGTTTATTTTATGATGAGGAATATTGACTTTTGAAGAGAAACCAAGAATTTTTCATTTTCATTTTTATAACTAGTGCATGAAAAGTAACCTAACCCCATCAAAAATTTGATTCCAAATTATATATTACAAACTTAAGTTCTATTCGACCAAAAAACTTAAAAGTTGTCTCGCTTATGATATTTAGAGTCAATTGTTTTATTTATTTATTTTAAACCTTTGAATAAAAGATAAGTATATGACTTTTAGAATGATAATAAAGGAAGAGTTTTCTGTTGTCATTAAAAACGAAAGGGCTTACGAGTGAAATATAACACTTGGTTGAACTCTTCCACCTTCACTTAAGTGGGCAGAAGTTCGAAACCCTTAGACACCCGATGAATATTTCTGTAAACCCCAATCCGCCAATCGCTTCCACTAAAAAAAATATATAGTTTCTACTACCAGGTATCAAGGTGAATCTTAGTACCATGATCTTATCCAAATTCAAAATATAATAAACCCAGTTGTGAAAAAACTAGCAAATTAAAAAGAAAAATAATATTATGACAGAGAGAGCTGTGAGCAAGTGCACCTGAAGAAATATCATATCTTAAACCTTAAAGTTTCAACATAGCATTATTAGCTAGGAAAAATGATAAGTTAGGATCATATATTATATTCATTGCATATGATATGATAGTGATATTTATTTTATGTATACAAAATATTTGAGAAAATTCAGAGAAATTGAGTTTTAGTGAAAAACAAAACCACAAACCTCCAAAATACCCCCTCCCCCTCCCCCTCCCCCTTCAAATTCATTGACTTTTACTCATTTGCCCATCACTTCCGATATTTCAAAATCATCTCCTCTGGCCATTTTCTCATCCTTCATCCCTCTCTCTCTCTCTCTCTCTCTGTGTCTCTCTGGGGTATGCATATATACAATAACATTTACATATAAAAGCGTCAAACGCACCGTATCAAGCAGAGATCATGACCATGGACCGACCGCAACCGAGCTCAGACTCCCCGACCCGAGAGCCCAAATCCCCTGTGGTGCTGTCCATCGAATGCCTCAAAGGCAGCTCCAAAGCCGACGAGTGGACTGGAGACATGCTCCAGACCGGAGACATCGTCGAGGAGCTCCGCATCGGCAGCTCCGTCACCGTCAAGTCGCCGTTTAAGAACGGAAAGAGCGGCGTCCAGAAGATCCTCCACGCCTCCTTTAAAGCCAAGGACACTTCTATCCTCGTCAAAGTCCGACGCGGTCGAGACGAGTTCGCGGAGTTGCAGGCGTGCATCGTCCCGAACGACTCTGCCGGTCGGGGCAAGCAGTACATGCTCAGGTCCATTGCCGACCCCAATTATACCGTCGGCTTCTGCGATCGCACGGAGGCCGACTGCTTCGAGCTCCAAGGTACCATTACCCATCATCACATTGACTTTTGCGTTGACTAACTATTACTTTGCTTTTTCCTTTTTTGCAATTCATGTGAAAAACAATTATACTAGGCAAAGGTAATTTTTGATCAAGGTAGTGTGTCGGTTTTACCACTCTGATCCCGTAGTTTTAATTTTGTAAATTTTGTTAATGTAGATTTAAAATCCCTCATAATTCAATGATATGTTGTAAATTTTGTCAAATTTCTTCTAATTCTGTCCAAAATTTCTTTCTAAAACAACCTTCTATATCATGCTTATTACATAAGAGAATTGTACAGAAATTTAAATGTGTCGTTGAATTGCGAGCAATAACAAAGCCGAATAGTGACATTTTGGCTTGATATATATTTTGTTATTGCTGTGGTGGTAATTATCTATTTATTAATTGGGCCACTTGGTGATATTTTTTTGGGCATGCGTTTCGTTGTATGAAAGCAAAACCACCTTTAGGCAGCACACAACAACTTCTCCACGTGGAGACTCGTGACTTTTATCTTCGTAGAAAATGTGAAACTGACATGACCTAATTTGGTGATACACACACACACACACAGCTTTTGATTCATTCACTTGTCCCAACTTCCATACACATCATTACACTAGTTTGGATATTGGACTCTAATGTTGTACATGTGCATTACATTCCCACTTGGAAGAGATGAATATGATGTGATGATGGTGATATGAGTAAATTATGTCCCATCAATTAATAGTTCAATTCAACTTTTATTGTTTAATTAAATAATATTAGTACTGTTCCATGATCACTTTTTTAAAAAAAAAAGAAAAAAAAAAGTATGAAATAGATGATGGTGATGATGATGAGTTGAATGCATGTATGGTGCATGTGTGTGTTGATAAATGTGCAGCTTCCAGGAACTCGAGGATGGTGAGTGCACTGACAAGAGGTAGGCTTCAAGATGGGTATGTCTCATATCCATGGGAAAGGAGAATGCAGGAGATGCTAGCAGTTCCCCATTCTAGTGGCTTTCTATCTGTCCTCTTCCTTCCAAAGGCTTCAGATCGATCTGCTTCTCGCTACAACGACTTGGAGGACACCCTTGCTAGGGCTAATGTCTGGCTCATTGCCTCCCAGGCCTCCGGCGTCCCCGTCGTCTTCATGAACATCCAGACTGAGTCCCTCCTTACAAAGGTATATATTTTAATGAAGATCTTTGATTATGTGGCACAAGTAGGGCTGTTTTAACTTTTATATGTGTGTTTTTGGTTTTGTTGCATTGCATTTATGGCAGATTTCTGGAGAGACAGCTTCTTCCACTGTAAATGCAGGGTCATTATCTGACTTAGCTGATCTTGCAAGCGCAAGCTTATATGGTTTTGAAGATTACCATGGGGTTGACATTGGTGTAGTCCGAGCCGTTCGACTTTGGTATGCTCCTCTTGGGGGTGAAATCCCTATGGAGATCAAATTACAAGAAGGTGATTTTAAGCTTGGCTTCGCCATTAGCCGCACAGAAGAGGTAAACATATATGTACATTAATTAACTTTCTCGCGGCTTGGCTTGATCATATTATGTGATAGTTGATGTATCTGTTTAGTTTAATTACAACAATTGCGTGTAACAAGTGAATCCTATCTGCCAAATAATATGATCCGACCAATTAATGTGGTAAAAAATGTGATTCCTTTATCATTATAAATCGTACCTTGTCATTGGCAGGGGTTTATATACATTTCATCAGTCGTAGATGGTGACGAAAACACACCTTCAAGCCGATCGGGGCTGAGCAATTTGTACAAGGAAGCAATGGAGGCATCAAGGCTGCTGGTGGTCTCAAGGGTCTCAAACCAGAAGGTGCTCCCTTGGATGGTTTCTTCAACCGGAGCAGTTCGATGCTTTGACACCATTTCGCTCAGCCAGAAGCTCTCCCTCCACCGGCATGCCAAGGTTCCTATTTCCATGCATGTCTTCATGTGGGATCGAGCCGTTGTTTCTCCAAGTGCAGGCCAAACCAGGTTCAGGAGCACCGCCTCTCCCCCGCCAGTCATCCCATTGCCGCCTGAGGTTCAATTGGCTAGACAACCAAATGAGAACCAAATACAACCTCTTCCACAAGAAGTGTTTGATGATGAAAGTAGCAGTGAAGGTGTCTCCCAGAGATTATCAGAGGTCAGGCTTGAGAGAGATACAGCTGGAGAATCCTCTTTTAGGTTCCATGATTTTGCACTTTCTAGCAATTGGGTATGAATTTTTTTTTCGCTCTTCATTTTGTGATGTGATGTGCTTGTTCTCCTTCTCTTCGATTGTTGTTAACTTTGTTATGCATAGAGGCCTTGCAAATAGGCACCCTTTAGCTCAATTTAGAGAATAGAAATATACATATTATAGAACAATATCACACAGCAGGATTTCTAAATCATGTATAGCTAGAGAAATGTAAGTCATAATATTCTGATCTGGGTGTGTATACATTTATGAACTCTGTGAAAGCAAGTGGAGATTTTTTTTCAATGTGACCGTAACATCATCAACATAATATGTTGTTAATATGTTAATATTATAACGTGTCTTTTAAATATATTTTCTTTTGATTTAGAGCCCATTGTGAACCTTAATAAAAATCAATTGCAACAAATCTCCATTGTATAGGGTTTGATAATAATCGAGATTGTAGATGCATAATTTATTATTATTTTTTCTTTTTAATTTTTCTAGGCCAATTAATTGGAAGAAATTTGAAGGGGCTGTTTTAAGAGTAGAATGGCCTGCTGTTGATATTGAAGGCACTAAGCCCAAAAACAAACAGCCCATTCTTTAACCATCTTTGAAAAAAGGTAAAGCACGCTCCCATTGGCTGGTTCGTAGTGCTACGGATCGAGGAACCACGGCCCTCGATTTTAAGACTTATCAACGGCTCAGATTCTCCCGCCTCTCCTCCTCCAAAATTTTTCACTGGAAACACAAAATTTCGAAGTTCCCGCGATTCCTCTCCCCAAATCAGCAATTAAATACCCCCAAAGCTTCCACCATTTCCATCGCATCTAAATCAGGTTTCTCCAATTTTCCCGAGAAACAAACACAGTCAATCAAAATCCTTCAGACCTTCGATTTCGTTTTTTCTCAATGGCTCGTACCAAGCAGACTGCTCGTAAGTCCACCGGAGGGAAGGCCCCTCGCAAGCAGCTGGCAACAAAGGCTGCTCGAAAGTCGGCTCCCGCTACCGGAGGAGTGAAGAAGCCTCATCGTTTCAGGCCAGGGACTGTGGCGCTGAGAGAGATCAGGAAGTACCAGAAGAGCACTGAGCTCTTGATCCGCAAGCTTCCGTTCCAGAGGCTTGTGAGAGAGATTGCTCAGGACTTCAAGACCGATCTCCGGTTCCAGAGCAGCGCCGTGGCGGCGCTGCAAGAGGCGGCGGAGGCCTACTTGGTAGGTCTCTTTGAGGACACCAACCTCTGCGCCATTCATGCCAAGAGGGTCACCATTATGCCCAAGGACATCCAGCTTGCTCGTAGAATTAGGGGGGAGAGGGCTTAGAAACCCGAAATCTAGGGTTTTGGAATTAACAGTATGTAGTAGGTTCTTCATGCTTTTTGATGGGATTTGGAAGTGGGTATGTAAAGTTTGAATCTTGAAGGTTGAATGGTAAA
Source organism: Prunus avium (assembly GCF_002207925.1). The sequence continues at coordinate 24,654 of NW_018921695.1, read as the reverse complement.
TCTTTACTTGCTAATTGGATTCCATGCTTAATTGACTAGTTTATATTTGAAGACTGAATTGGTTTTGTTGAAATATTCAACCTTCTTCTAGACATGAGTTATTTTAATATTTCAAAATAAATGTCCAACACGTGCTTGGACTTTTGGCACTGCAAGATGTAATCTTTTGCTTGATCTTAGCTTCAGCCTTGTTTAAATGGCTTGCCCTGATTGAACCATTTTGGTTTTCAATCCATTCGAGTTTTTTTTATGTTGATTTGAATCAAGTGAAAATGCAGAAATTTATTGCAATTTCAGTAAGTGTATGTATTTACCTGAAAATTAATGACAATGAATGAACACAAAGGAATGTACCTGAAAACACTGAGACTGCCTGCCTCACCAAGTTGATGGTTTTGAGTCTTTTGATGCTCTAACATGCATACAATACAAGCACTTACTGTATTGAACTTGTAAATGAGGATGGGTCTGGGGGAATTGATACTTCCATGGTTCCTTCGAGCATCATCGTCAGTTTTTTTGACGTGGGTCGCAGTGACGGATCCTCCTGAATGCACCACATTGCGATCATCACATACTTCTCCAACTTTTTGATGTCTTCCATTGCCTCATCATCATTCTGTAATAGCAGATGCACTTTCTTTTGCTCATAGCAATCGTATGCCCAGTCAGCTAGAACCATTTGATCTTCATCCTCTGCCTCTTCTTCAAAATTCCTCCTGCAGCAAATAATCTCCAGCAACATAATGCCATAGCTGTAAACATCTACCTTCCCTGTGATTGGCATGTTTTTAAACCATTCAGGGGCCAGATAGCCTCTAGTTCCCCTCATTCTGGTTGTAGTGTGAGTCTGGTCCATTTTCAAAAGCTTGGCCAATCCAAAGTCCGAAATTCTTGCAGTGAAAGAGTTGTCTAGAAGAATGTTTTGAGGCTTAATGTCACAATGTATGATTTGGCTGCTGCACTCCTCATGCAAATACAAGAGCCCTCTCGCAATTCCTAAGGCAATTTCCCTTCTTTGATACCAGTTTGGCCTTGACTCTCCAAAGAGGAAGCCAGCTAGAGAGCCGTTGCTCATAAACTCATATACAAGCATTCGGTGCTCCCCTTCGTTGCAGTATCCTAGTAGCTGGACTAAATTTCTGTGGTTTGTTTTGCTAATTGCGCTCATTTCAGCTTTGAATTCCCACTCACTTTCTTTAACCATACTGTCTAATCTTTTGACAGCAACACATTTCCCCTTATCAGCCCCTAAAACTCCTTTGAAAACTGTTGCAAAGCCACCATGGCCTAGTTGTTCCTTGAATCCATTGGTAGCTTCTTCTAGCTCTTCATAAGCGAAATATTTCAAGTTCATGACGAGATAAGGTTGACTCACCTTTGCTTTTCTGTAATAGATGCGTGAAACAACCAAATAGATTGTTAGCAGTAAAAGGAAGTTTAGAAACCCTGAGCTACCCAGGAGCACCGATCCGACTACGATCAGAGTTGAATTGTCTTTTTTTTTCGAATATCCGCCACCAGGTCCCATGGCTGAATTTTCCTTCCTTATTTTGACTAGACCTGTTACACCGTTAATGGGGTCGACCCTCCCATTCAAAAGGGGGCTTCCCTTCAGCCAACACTGGCTATTTCTGAAATTGGCAACAGCACAGAAACAATCAGCTAGGCAAGCCTGCCTGCACCAATCCTCAGTTACAACTTCAAACTTCTCATATTCAGACTTAGGCCAATCTGTGTTTTGCATCTCTTGGAAATAAAAATGATCTGTCTCTGGTGAGGCAGCATCACAACTTTGTGAAATGAAGTTCTTTTTGCATCCTTTCAACACATCATCTAGATTAATGAAGCTATAACCAGGTGGGCACTGGCAAATTGTTCCCTGGTCATGTCTACATATACTGTTGTAACCACATGCACCGCCGCCTTTCTCTTGCAAAATTGTCATGCAGATATTTGGAGGAATGAAGGACAAACTGGTCCAAGCCTTGAGCCACCCTGCAGCACTTGAGCCAGTGCTTGTAGGATAGACATAGTGCCTGAAAACTCCATCATAGTCAAGAGTTGCTCTCTGGTAAAGATCTTGGGTTGAAACTGTGCTGTTTGATATCATATGAAGTATGCTTCTGTTCCTGGCAGTAAGGTAAATAGAGCCAGACTGGTTGAAGATGACCTGATAACCACTACCCGTAGTGTCGGTTGACCAATAGATAGTATTAGCAGAATCCAATGGGAAGTGTGTTGTGTAAAGCAAGAGGTCTCCATCCGGTTGTAGTGCAAAATGGAATCTTCCTTTTGAGTAATTTGTTGCCGTGTAGCGGGCTAAGAGTGTGCTGGTTTGATTTAGAGTCTGAAAAGGTAGGATTGTATCAGTTGGTTGATCAAAACTCTCCCACAAATTGATTGAACTTGGGTTAGCCAGCACAAAATTTCCAGTGTCAAGCATGGCTGCATAGGAAACTCCGGTACTAGCAGAATCAGCAACCCATATTTGTTTGCCTGTTGCAGCATCATTGAGCCTAAACTGTCCATCTGCAGTGAGTTCAACTTTGGATCCTTTTGCCACTAGATTATTACCATTGGCTGACCACACAATAGTTCTTTCTGGTATTTTGTTAAACCAGATGGCAAGTAAGAAGCCATTTCTACCAATTTCTTGGAAACCGAAAGCAAACTCCCCAGATGGTGAGGCCCAAAAAGCGCTATTGTCTAGTGCAGTGAGGGATGAACCCAAAGGTATGTTCTTGTTAGTTTGAGCAGTGGTGGGAAATGGCAGGTGTAGAAGGAGAAGCAGAAAGCAGAAAGCATATGCTAGTTCAAAAGCCATTATAGTCAGAGGGATATTTCTCTACGGACAATTCATTTGCACTATATATGAGTCACAATCCATTGGAAGCTTTTATTTACAACTGCAGCTTCTTATTTCTGCTATTATTCAATTCAAGCAGGTGTTGACCAAGAATTTTCCATGTCTTATTTCTGCTAAAATGAAAGGAAGTCAATGCTTTCCTGCATTAAATATAAAACATTCTCTAGCTTGGCATCTGGACATTATGTTCAGGAGCAAACCTTCAGAATTTCTATCATTTAAATCAGTTTTCTCTTGGCTTTCCCAAGAAACAAACACAGCAGACACCCTTCAAACCCGCAACGCGTGTCCTTTTTGGTGCTTAATATATACACACATCTTTATTGGATGCACCAAAAAATTGGTTTGTTCGATATGTTGACAATCTCGTTTATAGAAACATAGCACTCTGTAAACATGGAGGTCAAGGAATTAAATATGGAAGTAGATGGTGTTTTGGTTGAACTGTCTTAGAAAATAAACAGTTGGTGTAGACGTGGTCATTTGACATTTTTGGATCATTTCACAAGTCTTTTTCAGTGGTTTAAAAGCATAATCCTTATCTCCATAAAATGTAATTTGCCACTTTTTTCTTGTCTGACGCCTATAATCATGTTCTAAGTTGTATTTTAAAATATTTTTAAGATGTCTAACAAAAAATCCTGTCTTTAGTTTAAGAGGCCACTAAATAGTGACAGGTATATACAGTGAGAAAAATGCTCGACTCCAAGAAGGAAATGGTCCAGTCCTTACCTTGAGGCTTTTAAAAAAACGTGGGATTTTTTGTGCAAATCCTATGCAATCAATTGTTTTTTATTACTAAATATATGCCCATACTGAAACAGAAGAAACCGCCTCTGGCTTAGAGAATTCTTCTGGACATCCACCATGAAGTTGGACCTTGACAATAAGTCTCAAAAATGGAAGTCTTCCAAGTTGTAATTTGTGTTTGTTCCTTGATGCTAGAAAGAAAAGAAGATAGCTTTTTGTTTGGGTTATTATTATTATTATTATTATTTTTTCAAGCAACTTGTTTTCTTGGGCATCATCATGGTGGTGATTGTAAAGGTGTGGAAGTGTGAATTATTATGCTTGGATATTGAAAAAGTTTTGATGTCATTTACATAAATATATTACAATGTCAATTAGTAACAGAATTCCATAGCTGTAAGCATCCAAATTCACTGTGGGACAGTTTTTGAACTATTCAGGGGCCACAAAGCTCTCCCATGGTTCTAGTTCAAAAGGCAGTTTTCCTCTTAGGTACTAGTTTGGTCTTGATTCTTCAAAGACAAAGCGTGCTAAAGCGGCATCGCTCTTAACTCATACCGAATGATGCCCCTCATTGCAGACATTTAATAATTGAAGTCTAGTACATTCTTTTCAATAAAATTTGATTTAGCAGTAGTTGGATTGGCAGTTTTTAGTTTACCTACGTTAGTTGAGCTTAGATTCTGTTGGGACACAAATATCTAGTGACTGCAGTATACTTGTTCTATGTTATCAGAAGGCTAGCATATTAACACAACTAAAAAAACACAATTCTGTGTTGGAATCCCACATCGGTTGGGTGAAAGAAATGAAATGGGTTTAAATAGAATTACCCCACTCTAACTAATATCGAGGCTTTAGTTGAGCTTAGATTCTGTTGGGAAACAAAAATCTAGTGACTGCAGTATACTTGTTCTATGTTATCAGAAGGCTAGCATATTAACACAACTAAAAAAACACAATTCTGTGCTCATTTGTGAATTTCCAAGTGGTTTGCATGAGAGGCCCTTGCTCTGAACCCATAGTCTTCTCTTTGTTTCTTCAGTCCAGGCAAGTTTTTCCATGGTGGTTCAGTTTAAAAGACAGTACTTCTGCAACATAAAATTAACCATTGAAGGCACATATCAGATAGAGATTTACATGACAAGTATGGAGCTGGTGTAATTCATGCATATAGATTGAAGTTATAATGAGCAAGGAGCAGTTCCTTCAAACAACTCTTTGACATTCTTCATGGTGGAACCTAGCCATACAAAAATTTTCTTAGCAAAGGGTGTTTATATGGAGGATATGAACTCCTCCAGTAAATAGTACTGTCACAAACCAATTCGAAATAGTAAACTCAATACATAACATTATCTTAAACATCTTAAGACAAGGCTTCTCAAGTTCGGTTCACTTTGATGCATATGAAATACATGTACTGAAACATTCCAAATTCTCTAGATAATTGGTATTGCTAATTCCAAAAGTTCATAAACATCATGCTACTGAGGAGCACTCCAATGAGGATAAAAGTTGAGGTATCTTTCTTTTTAAAGTAGAATTGTCTTTCCTCATTTTGATCAGAGCTTTTGTACCAAGACTGAGGTCAATCAACCCGTTCGAAAGCGGAACTCTCTTCTTCCTACACTCATTGGTTTTGAAAATGGCAACAGCGCAAAAGCAATCACCAAGGCACATTCCTGCCTGCACCAATCCTCAGATACCTCCTGAAAATGGTCATAGTCAGAATTAGGCCAATCCGAGTTTTGCATAGCTTCGAAATGAAAATTATCCGTTTCTTGAGATGTTTTATCACAACTTTGTGAAACAAAATCCTGTTTGCATCCTTTCAGAACATGATTTGGATCAATAAAGCTGTAACCATTGGGGCAGTGACAACTTGGTCCTTGATCATCATGTCTACATAAGCTGTTGAAACCACATGCACTGCCTCCTGTCTCTTCCGAAATTGAGGCGCAGATATTTGAAGGTATGTATGAAGAAGTAGACCAGGCCCTGGGCGACCTCATATTTGAGCTACTTCTGTTAGGGTAGACATAGTACCTAAGAACTCCATTATACTCAAGAGTTGCTCTCTGGTAGAAGTCTTGCATTGAAAATGTATTGGATAATATTGTCCTAAGTACTACCCCATCCTCGGATTCAAGGTAAACAGAGCCATCATGGTTGAAGATGACCTGATAGCCACCCAAAAAGGTATGGGTTGACCAATAAGCAGAATTAGAAGAATCCAATGGGAAGTTGGTCGTGTAGAGCACTATATTTCCATCATCTTGTAGTGTGAGCTGGAATCTCCCTCTTGAGTAATTTGTTTCTGTATATCAAGCGAAGAGTATGTTTCCTTGATTTAAAGTCTGTGTAGGTAAGATTGTATCAGTTGGTTGATCAAAACTCTCCCACAAACTGATTGAGTTTCAGTTAGCCAGCACAAAATTTCCAGTGTCAAGCAGGGCTGCATAGACAACACCAGTACCAGAAAAATCAGCATACCATATTTGCTTGCCTGTTCTGAACTCAATGAGCCTAAACTGGCCATCTTCAGTGAGTTCAACTCTGGATCCTTTTGGCCTTGAGCCACCCTGCAGCACTTGAGCCAGTGCTTTTAGGATAGACATAGTGCCTGAAAACTCCATCATAGTCAAGAGTTGCTCTCTGGTAAAGATCTTGGGTTGAAACAGTGCTGTTTGATATCATATGAAGTATGCTTCTGTTCCTGGCAGTAAGGTAAATAGAGGCAGACTGGTTGAAGATGACATGATAACCACTACCTGCAGTGTCGGTTGACCAATAGATAGTATTAGCAGAATCCAATGGGAAGTGTGTTGTGTAAAGCAAGAGGTCTCCATCCGGTTGTAGTGCAAAACGGAATCTTCCTTCTGAGTAATTTGTTGCCGTGTAGCGGGCAAAGAGTGTGCTGGTTTGATTTAGAGTCTGAAAAGGTAGGATTGTATCAGTTGGTTGATCAAAACTCTCCCACAAATTGATTGAACTTGGGTTAGCCAGCACAAAATTTCCAGTGTCAAGCATGGCTGCATAGGAAACTCCGGTACTAGCAGAATCAGCAACCCATATTTGTTTGCCTGTTGCAGCATCATTGAGCCTAAACTGTCCATCTGCAGTGAGTTCAACTTTGGATCCTTTTGCCACTAGATTATTACCGTTGGCTGACCACACAATAGTTCTTTATGGTATTTTGTTAAACCAGATGGCAAGTAAGAAGCCATTTCTACCAATTTCTTGGAAACCGAAAGCAAACTCCCCAGATGGTGAGGCCCAAAAAGCGCTATTGTCTAGTGCAGTGAGGGATGAACCCAAAGGTATGTTCTTGTTAGTTTGAGCAGTGGTGGGAAATGGCAGGTGTAGAAGGAGAAGCAGAAAGCAGAAAGCATATGCTAGTTCAAAAGCCATTATAGTCAGAGGGATATTTCTCTACGGACAATTCATTTGCACTATATATGAGTCACAATCCATTGGAAGCTTTTATTTACAACTGCAGCTTCTTATTTCTGCTATTATTCAATTCAAGCAGGTGTTGACCAAGAATTTTCAATGTCCTATTTCTGCTAAAATGAAAGGAAGTCAATGCTTTCTTGCATTAAATATAAAACATTCTCTAGCTTGGCGCATCTGGACATTATTTTCAGGAGCAAACCTTCAGACATTTCTATCATTCAAATCAGTTTTCTCTTGGCTTTCCCAAGAAACAAACACAGCAGACACCCTTCAAACCTGCAACACGTGTCCTTTTTCGTGCTTAATATATACACACATCTTTACTGGATGCACCAAAAAATTGGTTTGTTCGTTGTGTTGACAATCTCGTTTATAGAAACATAACACTCTGTAAACATGGAGGTCAAGGAATTAAATATGGAAGTAGATGGTGTTTTAGTTGAACTGTCTTAGAAAATAAACAGTTGGTGTAGACGTGGTCATTTGACATTTTTGGATCATTTCACAAGTCTTTTTCAGTGGTTTAAAAGCATAATCCTTATCTCCATACAATGTAATTTGCCACTTTTTTCTTGTCTGAGGCCTATAATCATGTTCTAAGTTGTATTTTAAAATATTTTCAAGATGTCCAACGAAAAATCTTGTGTTTAGTAAGAGGCCACTAAATAGTGACAGGTATATATAGTGAGAAAAATGCTCGACTCCAAGAAGCAAATCCTATGCAAGTAATTTTTATTTATTACTAAATATATACCCATACCGAAACAGAAGAAACCGCCTCTGGCTTAGAGAATTCTTATGGACATCCACCATGAAGTTGGAACTTAATATTAAGTCTCAAAAATGGAAGTCTTCCAAGTTGTAATTTGTGTTTGTTCCTTGATGCTAGAAAGAAAAGAAGATAGCTTTTTGTTTGGGTTATTATTATTATTATTATTATTATTATTATTATTATATTATTTCAAGCAACTTGTTTTCTTGGGCATCATCATGCTGGTGATTGTAAAGGTGTGAAAGTGTGAATTATTATGCTTGGATATTGAAAAAGTTTTGATGTCATTTACATAAATATATTACAATGTCAATTAGTAACAGAATTCCATAGCTGTAAGCATCCAAATTCACTGTGGGACAGTTTTTGAACTATTCAGGGGCCACAAAGCCTTTAGCTCCTCTGGTTCTAGTAGTCGTTTGCAAACTATTCGAAAGGCAGTTTGCCTCTTAGGTACTAGTTTGGTCTTGACTCTTCAAAGAGAAAGCGTGCTAAAGCGGCATCGCTCTTAACTCATACAGAATGATGCCCCTCATTGCAGACATTTAATAATTGAAGTCTAGTACATTCTTTTCAATAAAATTTGATTTAGCAGTAGTTGGATTTGCAGTTTTTAGTTTACCTACGTTAGTTGAGCTTAGATTCTGTTGGGAAACAAAAATCTAGTGACTGCAGTATACTTGTTCTATGTTATCAGAAGGCTAGCATATTAACACAACTAAAAAAACACAATTCTGTGCTCATTTGTGAATTTCCAAGTGGTTTGCATGAGAGGCCCTTGCTCTGAACCCATAGTCTTCTCTTTGTTTCTTCAGTCCAGGCAAGTTTTTCCATGGTGGTTCAGTTTAAAAGACAGTACTTCTGCAACATAAAATTAACCATTGAAGGCACATATCAGATAGAGATTTACATGACAAGTATGGAGCTGGTGTAATTCATGCATATAGATTGAAGTTATAATGAGCAAGGAGCAGTTCCTTCAAGCAACTCTTTGACATTCTTCATGGTGGAACTTAGCCATACAAAAATTCTCTTAGCAAAGGGTGTTTATATGGAGGATATGAACTCCTCCAGTAAATAGTACTGTCACAAACCAATTCGAAATAGTAAACTCAATACATAACATTATCTTAAACATCTTAAGACAAGGCTTGTCAAGTTCGGTTCAATTTGATGCATACGAAATACATGTACTGAAACATTCCAAATTCTCTAGATAATTAGTATTGCTAATTCCAAAAGTTCATAAACATCATGCTACTGAGGAGCACTCCAATGAGGATAAAAGTTGAGGTATCTTTCTTTTTAAAATAGAATTGTCTTTCCTCATTTTGATCAGAGCTTTTGTACCAAGACTGAGGTCAATCAACCCGTTTGAAAGGGGAACTCTCTTCTTCCTACACTCATTGGTTTTGAAAATGGCAACAGCACAAAAGCAATCACCAGATACCTCAGATACCTCCTGAGGAGCATTCCTGCCAGCACCAATCCTCAGATACCTCCTGAAAATGGTCATAGTCAGAATTAGTCCAATCCATGTTTTGCATAGCTTTGAAATGAAAATGATCCGTTTCTTGAGACGTTTTATCACAACTTTGTGAAACAAAATCCTGTTTGCATCCTTTCAGAACATGATTTGGATCAATAAAGCTGTAACCATTGGGGCAGTGACAACTTGGTCCTTGATCATCATGTCTACATAAGCTGTTGAAACCACATGCACTGCCTCCTGTCTCTTCCGAAATTGAGGCGCAGATATTTGAAGGTATGTATGAAGAAGTAGACCAGGCCCTGGGCGACCTCATATTTGAGCTACTTCTGTTAGGGTAGACATAGTACCTAAGAACTCCATTATACTCAAGAGTTGCTCTCTGGTAGAAGTCTTGCATTGAAAATTTATTGGATAATATTGTCCTAAGTATTACTCCATCCTTGGATTCAAGGTAAACAGAGCCATCATGGTTGAAGATGACCTGGTAGCCACCAAAAAAGGTATGGGTTGACCGTTAAGCAGAATTAGAAGAATCCAATGGGAAGTTGGTCGTGTAAACTAAAGCACTATATTTCCATCATCTTGTAGTGTGAACTGGAATCTCCCTCTTGAGTAATTTGTTTCTGTATATCGAGCAAAGAGTATGTTTCCTTGATTTAAAGTCTGTGTAGGTAAGATTGTATCAGTTGGTTGATCAAAACTCTCCCACGTACTGATTGAGTTTCAGTTAGCCAGCACAAAATTTCCTGTGTCAAGCAGGGCTGCATAGACAACACCAGTGCCAGGAAAATCAGCATACCATATTTGCTTGCCTGTTCTAAACTCAATGAGCCTAAACTGGCCATCTTCAGTGAGCTCAACTCTGGATCCTTTTGGCTCTAGATTATTGCCATTGGCTGACCAGACAATAGTTCTTTCAGGTATTTTGTTAAACCAGATGGCAAGTAAGAAGCTATGTTTACCAATTTCTTGGAAACCAAAAGCAAATTCCTCAGTTGGTGAGGTCCAGAAGGAGTCTTTGTTCAGTGCAGTAAGTGATGAGCCGAGGGAGAAATTTTTGTGAGCTTTAGCAGTGGTGGAAAATGACAACTGTAAAAGAAGAAGCAGAAAGAATAAAGGGTAGGATAATTCAAAAGCCATGGTAGGAAGAAGCATATTTCTCAAAGAGACTAGAGGAGGAGTTAATGGTGAAAACACAACAGCAAGCAACCATTATTTTGCCCTATATCTCTCTTTGTTAATAGGAGGAGTATTTTGGCAATCCATCTTATTAATTCTACTGTGTTATCCAATTACAACAGACATTGACCCAGTTCTTTCCTGCATTGTCTCTTAGCTGAAGGGTAAGGCCTGTTTAGAGCATCTCCAATTTGGGGGTGGAAAGCCAAGTGTATGCTAAATATACACACTTTGTCGCCGGAATCACCTACAATGGGCAGGTATAAATGGTTGTAAAAATGCATCACAGCCGTGGAGATGCAAAATTAGACGCACATGTGCATCATTTTTTACATCCTTTGTAGGCGAGACCCAAAGGAGAAAAAGGGAAAGAGAAGGTTATAATCACTCTTCAGATGCCATACAAAATTATGTTGAGGACCTCGCTTGACGTTAGCACACCAAGTGGTGCACTGCAATCCCCAACAGCTCTATGATGAATGCCTGAGATGGATTGGAATTCAAAATGGAATTCCAGATTTCATGCAATTTGCATTACACTTCCAATGGTATGAAATATTAGAAAAAATACCTTAAAATGTTTAAAATAAATTATAAATTTATACGTAGATATTTTTATGTTAGTTTGTAAGTAAAATCATATGTTCTCCAAATTTAAATTTTTTTTAGGTCCATTTATTTGGAAAAATAAAATAAATGTTACACAAAAAAAATTAATTTAAAAAAGTTAAAGCACAAAAAAAAAAGAAAAAAAGAATTATCACAAACAAATCAAATATAAATCTTTGGATTTACATCGTTTTCCATCGGAGAAAAAAACGCATTTACACCTCGCAAAGGTGTAAAGGGGATGTAAAAGTAGATTTACACCCCTGAACATACACCATCCCACTGGTGATGCTCTTATTAAATATAAAGCTTGCACTAGCTTGACTTCAAGAGTATATATATATACAGAGAGCTTCCATTGAGGGATCCCTCAAATAAGCTTATTTGATGGACACCCCTTGTAGGGCCCATTCCGGATTGTATTTCACTAATCCAAACATTCTATTTTGTAGATACTCATTTAAAGATCATCTTTACAAAAAATCACTTGAATCCAATATCATTTGACCACTCAATTGAGTTATAGAAATTTTAGTACTTTCTTGAAGCACCGTGTTCATTAATTTTATAGGACACATATATATATATATTATATATGAATGCATGTTAAATAATGATTGTATGCGTATATGGAGCAATCAATGTTTACTAAATAATGATTGCATACAATATGTAAACATTGATGTGTCGAGCCATATGAAAATGGGATAGTGTTTTAGTTTAGGGTGATTTTATTGGCACCTCATTATTTGCTCTTTCCACCTCATATTAATTTTAAATATGAATAACATATTTTACCCTTATACATAATTACCGTTAAGGGCAAAAAACATTTAAAATAAAAATTAAATTTGCTCACTACACCCTACATATGTTCCTGCAACCCTAGTTAGACTTTTTTCTCCAACCATCATGTTCCTGCAACCCTAACAAGGTTTATATGCTTATATTAGCGAAAAAATATATTATATTTATTCATGAAGGGTGAGACTGAAATTAAAGAGGCTTCGAATGAGGTATGAGTTTAATTTTTGGCGTTTTTCAAGTTTAGGATTTCATGATGGTCGTTGGTTGCGTTCAGCACACCAGTACCGAATGCGATAGGTAAATTCGATGGGATGCCACCGAAACATTGCATCTATTTCGGTTGTATTTGACCGGCCATTAACTTAAGATGCGGTGGAGATCCATCGTAACATGGAACGGTGTTCGATGGTGTATTACCAAATTTTTACCTATAATTTAGTGGCAACGAACTGAAATATATTTATTTTTTCAATAACTTATTGTCGACCACAAATTTAATCCCATTGAAGGAACAAAAATAAGGTGACGCCCTTAAAATAGATGATACATCATCCAATGTGATGGTCATCTCAACAAAGGTAAATACAACAATCTTATCTGCATTCCGATAAGAACACCTAATAAGTTGCTCTAATCCAAACCTTTGAATATACTATTATTTGGATTAGCCCACCAATTCCACTCACGAAGGGTAGATGTCTTCAACATGCACCTAAGGGGCTCATGTTCCTAGTCAAGTACAAAAAAAATATTTATGTTAATTATTATGAACTAGACTTATATTCTACTTTCTATTGTTACAGTAAAACGACTTACCTGGTTATTCCAAATTGCAGCTACTATGTGAGTTTTAAAAATCGTAAGTAAATATGGATCAATAGGACCTACTCGAGATGGCTCCATAGGGTCGACATCTACCTTAACATTACTGTCATGAGTAGCAGTTACATCTTGAACCTCTGTAGTATCTTTAAAGTGGTCTAGGGGATCATGTTGGAGCTGGTCTTTTTGAGGGGCTAACCTCACCGCTTTATGTCCCCTCGTTGAGGCTGTGGGATGCTGTCTATCAGGTCGAGATGATGAAGCCTCAGTAGTACCTTTTCGAGTCCTCTTCATATCTAAAAAACAATATTAAGTACAAACTCAGTAACGAATTCGGTAGATGATCACTGAAACAAGAAACGAATTCAGTAGACTACTATTGAAAAACGGAAATAAATTCGGTGGACTACCACTGCAAAACGAAAACACATTCGGTGGACAGGCACTGAAAAATGGAAACAAATTAGGTGGACTACCACTGAAACAAGGTAACGATTTCGATGAGATAATGTAAGTTAAGGAATGAGGTTCATGAGGGTAATTTAGGAAGAAAAATGGGGTGTAGTGAGTAATTTTAAATTTTACTAAAATTCAATGGGGTGTAAAAAGAATGTAGGGTGCAAAGAGCAAATTTTGGGGTGCAATAAAATCACCCTTTAGTTTATTTGGGCTTCTTGGCTCACTCCATAAGTCCTTTCCAGTGTTTTATCTATAACTTCCCCATTATGGCCAGTTTGGCATTGCTGTGCTGTGAAAAATTGTTGTCAGATTTGCTGTGATAGAAATCAATTGTGAGAGAAAGCAGTTTGGCGTTTGGTAACTTTTTGTTAAAAGTGTTATTGGTACTGATTCCCGCACAATCAGAAAATGATTGCCACATAATCATTAAACCCAGCGCCTCTTAGAAACTGATTCTTGCATAGTCAGAAAATGAAAGCACCTCATTAGCTGCTTTCCCTTATAGTTTTATCTCACAGCAATTTTTAACAATAAGTGATTTTCTCATAGTTTACCAAACGGGCTGGGCTTCCCAATTTTTTTTTAAAAATCACTTATCACCCTAAATAAGCAATGCCAAACGGGCACTTAGTCTTCTTCGTACAATGAACTTTGTCACTATTCTCTTAGCCTGCTCTAGTTAAGTTGTATTTTATACTTCAATTAAGGAGCGTGTTTTCAATTTAGATTTTAAATGATTTTAAAAGAGTTATAAAGTTGATGGAGTTTAATTGAATTTAATTGAGTTTGAATGAATTATACAAACTCAATATAGATTTTGATTGAATTCATGTTAGATTTTATTGTTGATTTTAATGGAGTTTATAGCACTCAAAAAACATATAGCCAGTCTGAAGCAGCCTGCAACTCGATTTGAAGATAATTGAGATTTTCATGAGTTAAATTTGTATTTCGAAAACAATTAATCAACCAATGCTAGTAGCTTAAGCTATTAATTTGAGAAGTACCTTTGGACCAATTGGGACTCCGTTACGCTCAACTGCCACAATATATATGAATATCAAAATCTAATTAATATAAGAAACTTACATTGCTCAAAATGTTTAATTTTTCAATTTGTACTCACAAGATTGATTAGCACGAGCATCTGTCAAGTAGCTTGCGTTTACAGAATTATGTTGGGGTGCATAGGTTGCATAGTAAAGCAGTGTAGTAATTTAATCCAAGAAAATCAAATGACCCCATTACCGCCTTGGATTGTTCTTTTTGTAAACTTTGGTAATCTGTTTCCAACAAGAGATTGCATGCTGTGCAGATAGTCACCACTTGTCAATGGCTCCATAAACCTAGAAATTAAGACATAGAAATTCCAAACACGAACTTAAGATTACTTAAAAGTATTTTTAGCCCAAAAGTGTTATATTCAATCATTGAGTTTATATACTTGCCATCCAAACATAAAATTCAAAGATCGTAATGCAACATTTTTAGGCTGCTTGGCCTTAGAAACCGACACAAACCAATGTGACACTAGTGTTATCCCTATCACGCCTTTTTGAGATGCCTGCACATTTTAAACATTGATTTGGTTGATTAGACCACGCAAAAGGTACTATATTTGTTTATCCCATTGTACAACTTAATATTAGTGAATTAAACACGTTTAATCTTAATTAGGACTGAATCTTGTCACAAAAAAATAAAAATAAATAAATATGAGTTAAAGAGGACCTGATATTTATCTTTGTACACTTTTACAGCAGCTGCATGAGAAAGTAAGGAGTGGTGTGCCACCAAATATGGTTCAGTAGCCGAATCTCCGCCAGTGCAGTTTAAGTTCTACCAATCAGAACATCGTCCTGGTGCCAAACCCGCTCCTACATAACCACCAGTACTATAGGTCCATGGCTCATTTAATGTGATCCAATGCTTTACCCGATCTCCGAATTCCTTATAACAAAGTTTTGCATAGTATTGAAAATGATTGCTGTAGGAAAAATTAAAAATCAATATTGCATGTGGATTTGAATTTCATACATCATAGTAGTGTACACTGAACTTGATGGTCGTTCACTTACATAATATGAGGGCTTAAGAAACCACCATATTTGTCTTCTAAAGCTTGGGGAAGATCCCAATGAAAGAGTGTCACAAATGGCTTTAAACCTATATACATACATGATCAATATAAAAGAAAATTAAGGTTTTGATCAAATGTCTCTTATGAGTGCACATTAACTCTTATTATATATTTGCTGTAATTAGGGTGAGATGATATACGAGATTAGGCAGTTGTATTACCATTACGTAGGAGTTCATTGATGAGATTGTTGTAGTATCTGATTCCTTCTTTGTTAACGCCCCCAGCTAGTTTTCCATCTAATAATTAGAACAAAACAAGCAAATAAGGAAAACTTGTCTACAATAGAAATTGAAGTAAAACAGGTTAAACTATATTATTGGTTTCACAATAGAGCCACATTACTTCAACAAAAACACAAGGAGACTAGTGTATTGTAGAAGGCAAAAAAGAATTAAGTTCAAATCCCAAATTTGCAACCAAATATGAATCAACTTACTCGGTAACAATCTGGACCATGAGATAGAGAACCTATAAGCATCCAATCCCATATTCTTCATAATCCCCACATCTTCCTATATATAATAACACAAGATATTTTAAGAAAGAAGTTAAAAGTTATGGATCTCATGTTTTCAATGTCATGTGTTTGCTTAAGTCCCAAAAATTTAGTCTCCCTGAGGTCTAGAAGATAAAGTTCATGTGATCTTTGAACACCTTATAGCGGTGATATTCATCATTCGCCACATTTCCATTGCTGCCATCCTTTATTTTTTCTGCAAATATACAGAAAGTTTTAATTATAGATCGCCAAATATAGATATTTGTGTTTGTGTTATGGGAAAAAGAAAAGTAAGAGGCTTCATTCTAACTAAGCCTACTAAGAAGTGGTATTAGAATCGGTCAAAGAAAATTCTTAGATCCTAGACTTGGTGTAGTGGACTTAATAAAACTGTGGCTGGATTCAATTTGCACACGAAATCATTCTGAGATGAAACTCCATACATTCTGCCTCTTTAGCTAGTCATATAAAATAAATATGTTTTTATAAGTAAGCCCATTTTAGCATGATATATTATATAAAAATTCATATATAGCATATTTGGAGAGAAAAACTCAAAATTAACAACTTATCATTTTCTAATTAAAAAAAATGATATATCATGTTAGAATGAACCTATTTGTGAAAAGCCCTAAAATAAAATCGAAAGACGAATGGAGCCTGCCAAAATATCTTAATGATACAAACACTCATTTTCACAATACCATTTAATTAAAAAATGATAACGGAATAAAAAGACATTATTAGACGATTTTGGATGAAGGATAATACAAATCACATTCCATTTTTTTATAAGCGAAAAAAATATATCTATTTGATATATAATTATTAGAAGATTGGTGCACCATACTGAGAAAACTATTTTAGGGCCTTGACTTGGGGTGCTGAAAACTATTTTTAGGTTATATAATATAATGAATAACCAAAGAAAAGAAAAACAGATTTAAGAAGAAATATTTTAAAGAGGGTATGATTATTATACAATATAATTATTATTTTTTAATAAAACTTCCACTTGGTTTCTGGTTTCATTCACACTAGCCTCTTTGCACGCGCTTTCGCGCCTGGAAGAGGTCTTTTTTTTAAAATTAAAAATTTATTTTAGAATTAAAAAAGATAATTGGTAGTATTCCATAAAAATTGGATTCATGATCTGATTTTTCTTTTAATTTTAATTTTTTTAATATGAAAAAGTATGAATTTACCATATTATCCTCATTTAATTAATAATTTCAATTCTTAATGTTTGTATTAATTAAGGGTATTTTAGGGTATTTTGAATGTTTCACCATTCTCTGCCTTTTATTTTTTATATATAGATATATTCCCCTTTGATACCTGTTAATTAGTTTTTTTCCCCTACTATAATTTTTTTTATTATAGCTGGAAAAGACCGGTATTATGAAGGTCTTGAAACTAATTAACAAATTAATACTTTACTTAATTGCGTCCTATTGTAATGAAGCTCTTAACTATAAGTCAAAAATACGTAATTTCCATGAAGTAAGGCCACTACGTTGGCCTGTTTAGACATTGGAAAACGTATATTTAATTAATTATACGGTTTACTAGTGAAATACCCCTTGAACTTGTACCTTGCTTTCGATTAGCCCCCTATTCTTTTTTTTTTAGAAAATTAAGGATATGAACTTCTTTTTTTCGCCAATTTCCCCCCTGCCGTCTAAATCATCAACATTTCATCCAATTTTAGGGTTATTTTAACATACAAAAATACTATTTACCCTCATAGTTAACGGCAAATTGGATGAAATGTTGCGGATTTGGACGGCAGGAGGGAAATTGGCCAAAAAAAAGTTCATATCCTTAATTTTCTAAAAAAAAAGGATAGGGGGTTAATTGAAAATATGGTACAAGTTCAGGAGGCAAATCACTAGTATACCCTTAATTATATGTAGTCTCCGAAAAGGTTATGTTGACTTAATTATGAAAGCAAAAAGCAAAAAGACCGCAGTTGAATCCATAAACTAAAGTTTAATAGAAACCAATAGAGGGAAAGGCATTACCAGATATAAAAAGAAAACTTGAAGTTTTATTTTTTAATTTTTAAAGAAAGCGATGCAAAAGAAAACGTTAATTAAACAATTATATATAGAGGATGAAAAATTAACGGGGTGTTTTGGTGATTTAGATAGTTTTTAAAAACGTTAATTTTTTAAAGACCCAAATTACATTGCCATAACTGGGAGTTTTTGTGATTTAGATAGTTTGGCTCTGCCCGGCATGGCGTTTATATATAGAGGATGAAAAATTAATGGACAATAAACAATTATAAATAAATGGGTATTTTTCAATTAGGTGACATGGACGAATACATATAATAGTCCAACAAGACTATTATTCCGATATCCGATAAAACAACATCTGATAAAATAAGACTAGTCTTCGGATAAGACAACTTTTGTAAATAAATAATTCATGAAGTATAAAGTGAAGACACATACAATGGTCAATTCATCCTTTATGATTAATCATACACTTCATCATTTAATCTTAGATATATAGAGGTAATACTTTTATGTTGAAGTTTTGCTAGTACGGATGGCAAAAATCCCTACCCGGCCGGCTGGGTCCTCTCCTCAAATCTCATGTGAATAGTAGTTTTCATGACAATTGGTGAAAACACCACAAGCCTTTTGCAACGGCTGTCACTATTCATATGAATAGTAACAGCCCTTGCCTCCCCTTACCTTTTACTATGGCAAATAGGTGGAAGTGCTCTAATGACAGAAGATTTAGGGGGAAAATCGCAGCAGGTATGGGGATTCACGAATTTTAAATATCCTCAATTGTGCACTATATTGTTATCCTCATTTTCGAACTCGGCCCGATTAGTGATATGTTTATTTTGACTTAATAAATATATAACACGAAAAAATTACATCATATTGAGTTGAATTTTATGTTGAGATGATTTTGGTGTTGATAATATGATTTTATTAGTTTTTATTAGGTTTAACTTCGCTGGCTCAGTGTCAACCCTTCGCGACAAAGGTGTGACCTAGACGACACTTGCCATGTAAGAAGGTATTTTTCGATGACACTTTGCCAGATAAGAGTCAACCTTTCCAGACGAAGGTTAATGTTTGTCGGGACAAGCTACCTGTCCTGACACATTCTCTTTGTCGCGAGATCTTTAGTCGGGAAAGATAATGTTTTTGTAGTGACTTCTCTATTTTCATCATGATATTGGTTCTCAAAGAAATGTATCATGAAAATTTTTGTACCGGAGAAAGAGAAACTTTAATTTTTGATATGGGACGTGTTCATCTTTAAACAACACATATATGGGATGACAATGTTCGATATTGGGACCATTTTCCTTCTTTAATTATGTCGTAGAGTAGGTTTCAAGTACTCCAATTGGGAATGTGGATGACACAGTGTCTCGCATTTGCAACTAGCATGTATTGCTGGAATATGGGTAAAATTAAAGAGTAATGATTTCCCAACTCACTTTTTATCCACTTACACTCCTTTTTTAGTTATGAAATGGAGTGTAAATGGATAAAATTGGAGTGAGGAAATCACCACTCAAATTAAATTAATTTAGGGGTACCAATTAATTATACAAAAACGTGCGAGCGAGAGGGGCTGAAAGTCCATTTGTGAGGCCATGAAAACCAAAAGGTACACATAATTGATCTCATCTTGATTTGAAATGGCCTTGAGCTCCTTGACTTTTCAAAGAAATTAACCCAAAAAAAAAAAATTCTTTGAGAATTTTCTGTAGATTCACCAAAAATAAATAAAATTCATCACTGCATGTGTTTATCTTATATTTGTTGTGGAAGGCATATGATTTTATCCTTTTTGGCCCTAGATATTGTAGGATAGGCTTTCCACGGTAGCTATAAGACTTGTTCAATCAAATATTAGATGAAATTGGCACCTAGGTGGAAGGCGTAAATAAACTCTCCCAACAAACTAATTAGACACTGACAAAACTCTTAATGAACCTATTCTAAGATATAACTAGTCAACTACTAGTCATCAACACACAATCAACCAACACTTCTCAAATACAAGCAAAACAATTAATTAACCCTGAAAATCAATAAGAGAGCTGGGTGAGACCCTAAGCACTCTGGGATCCTTCACTATAGGTTTCTCCAGTACTAGCAACAACTATAGTGAAAGGTGTGTGCAACAGATGTCCATATTCTATCTTGGTTAGTAATGAATTAATTAGAGCGGTCATCTCTCCCAATTCAAGAAGACGGAAATCCCCGAATTGAAATCAAGGATAATCTTCGGGTGCAAAATACTGGAATTGAAGCTTCCAGTATTAATTGTTGATTTCAATCATAGACTTTAACTTATGATCAAACAAAAAGTGTTTAATTTGGGTGCCATGACCTTTTTTTCCCATTGAAAGTATTGATATTGACAACACATATGATGACAATGTTCGATATTGGACTTTTTTCTTTCGTGCCAAGTAATTGGGAATGTGGATGACATAGTGTCTCGCATTTGCAACTACCAGGTACCAAGTAATAATTAAAAAACGTGCGAGGGAGTGGATGACATAAAATTGATCTCATCTTGATTTGAAATGGTCTTGATGAGCTCCTTGAATTTTCAAAGAAATTAACAACAACAAAAAAAAGCTTTGAGAATTTTCTGTAGATTGACCAAAAAAATAAAATTCATCACTACATGTTTATCTTATATTTGTTGTGGAAGGCATATGATTTTATCCTTTTTGACGCTAGATATTGTAGGATGACATATGGTTACTAGCGTCAGACAAATTTTTGAAAATGGTGTGGTCACCCTTCTAGAACAATTATTGCAAGAAATAGAAAAAAAAATTATTTCTTGAAAACAACTTGGTCGGAGAATTAAAAAGGGAGATTTACTATTATATCCAATATAAGAGACCAAATTATATATATAAAAAAACCATATATGAAATAGACTTTAGAAACACACCCAAAGCTCATTTACAACATAACAAAGAGCTTCTAACGTCGGAAGGCATATGATTTTATCCTTTTTGACGCTAGATATTGTAGGATGACATATGGTTACTAGCGTCAGACAAATTTTTGAAAATGGTGTGGTCACCCTTCTAGAACAATTATTGTAAGAAATAGAAAAAAAAAATTATTTCTTGAAAACAACTTGGTCGGAGAATTAAAAAGGGAGTTTTACTATTATATCCAATATAAGAGTCCAAATTATATATATAAAAAAACCGTATATGAAATAGACTTTAGAAACACACCCAAAGCTCATTTACAACATAACAAAGAGCTTCTAACGTCTTTTAAATTACAAAACTGTCATCGATTTCTTAAAACAAGCCAAACCCCAAAACCTTGTAAAAAAACCAAAACACTTAATAAGGCATCAAAGTAATTTAATAATCAAAATTAAATTCAATAGGGCCATCCCAGCTGTTATTTTTTTTTTTGGGTTTGTTTATAGAAATTAAATGGTGTAAGGTTGATTTGTATCATTTGTGCTAAAAATGAGTATATGACTAAATATCCCAATTAAAAATGTTTGTGCCAGCAGATAAGCTTTGTATCTATGTAGTCTGGATTTGGGATCTAGTCTCTTCATATAAAATCACCACTAGACTTTGAAAATTCGAAACTTTGAATCTTCACAGCCTCTCAAATTTAAAAACTTCCTCAACTTAGACAAAACAAAAAAATAAATTAAAACATAACCATGCCACGTCATGATACTAGGAAATATGATAAACAACTAAAATAAATTTAAGATGTATTAAGATTAAAAATTGTCCCTGTGAAGTTTTTCTCGAAGCTAGAGATTGTTATAAGATTATTAAGGAGGAGTTTGATTTGCAAGAAAATAAACAAAAAAATAAATTAAAACATAACCATGCCACGTCATGATACTAGGAAATATGATAAACAACTAAAATAAATTTAAGATCTATTAAGATTAAAAATTGTCCCTGTGAAGTTTTTCTCGAAGCTAGAGATTATTATAAGATCATTAAGGAGGAGTTTGATTTGCAAGAAAATGCGTTTCTTTCCCATACTTGGTAAGTTCAAAATTGGAACGATTTCATGACCTCTAGAAAAATGAGGGGAAAAATAAAATAAAACCCTCTATCAAGTTTAGGTTTCCTTTTGATTTTCCTCACAATAATTAATTGTATTTTTTTTTACACCGTATTCCCCCATTAACAATTAAAAATGCGATGGGAAATCTAACCAAGCATAGTTTAGGGTGTAATTGGAAATGAAATAGAATGATAGTTTCTAGTTACTTTCCCTACATTACCGAATATGAGAAAGAGAAATGAAAATTGATTTTAATATGAATCCTCTCTGTGATCCAAACACCTCCTAAGGGTAAAAACACAGTCAATAAAACAAATCAATTTCTTTTTTTATAATTTTAAGAGTAACTTGTGTGTCTAGTTGTTCTTAATTTTCCAGTTATGAGTTAATAAAATATATAATGGGACAAATAATCTTTGAATTTTCCTTACCTCAATTGCACTGAGAAAATGTTTATAAAATCTGAATTCGTGGCCGTTGAATAAAAAAATAAAAAAATATATAATAAGACGTGTACATGTCCGTTTGAAGTTGATATACCGACAAATAGAATCTTTTTTCTTTTTGAGATGGACAAACAAATTAAAACGTATTTAATTATTTGTTGTATGTTAATTTTTACTATAATGATCCATTTGTCGTCACTAGTTAAAAAAAACCTTTGCGCGACCAAATTTTGTGCGATGAAACACAATTCATCGCTCAAAGTCAATTTGCGCGACGAAACTCAAAACTTCGTCGCTCAAAATCTTACGTGACTAAATTTTGCGCAACGAAACACACATCGTCGCACAAAGTCACTTTGCGTGACGACAAAACATCGTCGGTCAAAGTAACATTGCGTGATGAAACTCAAAACTCCGTCGCGCAAAGTGTTTACAAAAATAAATAAAATAAAAAATTATTTTTAAAAATCTTTGCATGACTTTGTGCGACGAAACACTAAACTTCGTTGCAAGTCTTGCGCGACGAAGTGTGTTTCGTCGCGTAAAGTCTTTGCAAAAATTAATAAAATAAAAATTATTTTTTAAAATCTTTGCATGACTTTGCGCGATGAAATACTAAACTTCGTTGCACAAAGTCTTGCGCGACGAAGTGTGTTTCGTCGCGCAAAGTCTTTACAAAAATAAAAAAAATAAAAAAAATATTTTTAAAAATATTTGCATGACGTAATCCAAATATTTCGTCGCCTAAACCAATTTATTTTTGTTTTTTTAATTTTGTATGCATAACACTTAAGAAATTAAACAAACGGTTGGATTGTTGAAATTAGTTTCGTAGAATGTGTATGCCATCAAAACAATATATTCACTAACAATTAAGAGTTTATTTATACTTTTGTTAAATGTAACATAAGATTTTGTGGTATCCACTAGTGTAAATATTTTAAATTGACGATCGAATTGGTTCATTGTATTCATATAGGGTCAAGGAGTGTAGCTGTAAAAAATCATCAAAATCGAAATTGAAATAACCGTTAAATCGTGATTTTTCGTTTATAACCGTCGAAAAGTTTTGTCCCATTACTTAATCTTTGAATGTTTATTTTTTCCTATTTTTGGCGTATATGATCTCAAAGTATAAACAAACAAGTTTGACGGTTGGATTGTTGAAACTAGTTTCATAGAATGCGTATGCCATCAAAATAATATATTCACTAACAATTAAGAGTTTATTTATACTTTCGTTAAATATAACATAAGATTTTGTGTATCCACTAGTGTAAATATTTTAAATTGAAGATCAAATTCAATCATTGTATTCATATAGGGTCAAGGAGTGTAGCTGTAAAAAATCATCAAAATCAGAGTTAAAATAACCGTCAAATCGTGATTTTTCATTTATAACCGTCGAAAAGTTTTGTCCGGTTACTAGATCTCTGAATGTTTGTTTTTTGCAATTTTTGGGGTATACGATCTCAAAGTATAAACAAACAAGTTTGATGGTTGGATCGTTGAATGGTGTGTTTGTATATATATATATAGTTATTCTCTTATCCGGATGTCCGCACGTTATTATCGTGCGGATTCTATTGTAAATAGGCAGGAAAGCAGAGAGGGGTAGTACAAAATACATGGCGTCCGCACGATAATAACATCTGGATGTCCGCATAAGAGAATTTCTGTTTATATACATATACCTATACATTCATTCTTATTTGTCGATGAGGATCCTTCCTCGCTCGTCGTGCCAACGGGCACGTGTTTCAAGAGAATAGTTTGGGGAAAATGGGAAAGGTTTTGAAAGGGTGGGGGTTAGTATACCATTACGAGAATACAGATTTCACTTTGGTTTTGACTTGACCATATACCTATAGCTAAGTCGGTTTTGAATGCATGTTCTTTTTAGCATCATGTGAAAGTTTTGTTTTTGTTCACTCACAAGTTTTCTGTTTTGCGCCCCCTAGGTAGTACATAGACTTGAACCGAGCAGCCGAGCCAAGACCCGAATTTCAGAGCCTGACTTTCCGTAGGACAATCTTTATCTATTTTGTTTACGTTGAACTTTATATTTTTCTTATAAACTGAATTTCTTTAGATATGCTCTATTATCACTCATGCTAGGGTTGAATGTAAGGCCAAAGGCCATTTATGTAAATTGCATAATTCTACTTTGTGCATGCTGTTGGTTGGGTTTATAATTGTGTTTTGACATGTTGAAAATTTTGGGAAAGTCCGTTTTTTAGGGGAGACTCTTCCAAAATTTCGGCAGAAAGTCTCGTCCCTCTT